>QVNV01027011.1:0-28410 GCA_014825455.1 Pseudomyrmex pallidus | reverse complement strand
TTTTTTTTTTTTTTTTTTTTATTTATTATATACATACCAAGTCAGCGTATTCTCGAGCAAGCGAATTCGCTCGCGTGCGCGAAATAAAATGCACAATTCGCGGGTACTGAGTATCGCGAGATGCGGATATATACATATATATTGCGCCAGCACGGCTGCAACGAGGGGTTATTTTTTTATTTTTTTATTTTTTTTAATTTTTTTTCATCGACATTTTGCGCGGCAGATGCTGCGCTAATACACGCTACTTTAAAATCAGCACGGAAATTTCGCACTCGATGTATATTTTTCAAAATCGCTGATGAAGTAAACGTCACACATTTAACGCGCGCGATATTCTGTTTTTTTCTTCTCGATTTTCCATCGGTATCGGTATTTCTCCACTTTAATCTACAGACTCTAATTTACCCGTAGATTATATATATATATATTTTATATTGTACATGTATATATAAATGCGCAATGCGTTCGAGCGACTTGTATCAATAAAACATAGTGCGCCATTTCGACGCAACAAATAGACGGGCAATTACCGACGCACCGATGCATCGAAATCTAACAAGAACAGCCAGCCAGGGCACGATTCGTATTGCCAATTCATTCGCTCGTGAAGCTTCACTCGCGGTGCTTCGCCCATATGAACGAATAAACGAGCGAACGAGCGAACGAACAGAACGAACGAGATCGCGGAGGGTAGGTCGGCCAAGGGGGCTCACCGAGAAGCTATGTAAACTGCGAAAACGTGCAAATAAGTAACCCCCGTGGCTCTCTCGCGAAAGGGTATGGTAGCCCGGGGGCTTCGCCCGTTACCCCGATAAATTGTTCTCAGGTCGGAGGTTAGCGCTATTTCGAAGGATGAATGTGCACTAATATGCGCGCGTGAATAACTCGGCGAAAGTTTTCCGCGCGCCGGAAAAATTTCCTCCCGTGTCCTCCTCCCGGACGCGGTCCGAGAGAGGAGAATCGCGACCGATGAGGCATACCTCGGTGAAATTTGTTCCTCTTTCGGAAAACGGAACGTTTTTTTTTCTTTTTTTTCGAAATTGAAAGTTACTTCGCCCGCTCGCGCATGTCATTCGGCATTCGCGTCCGACATTGTTTACACATCATCGTCGTGTGTTCGCGTAATAGTATTAATCCTTTTAGCTGTTTCGAATAAAAAAAAAACAAAAAAAAAACAAAAACCAAACAAGTACGGTACGGAAAACACGCGTACAAAACAATATGAAAATGGAAATACAATACCGGATGGGAAATAGTATTTACTGCTGAGAAATATAACTGAAAGAGATTGAAGTTGAGGAATAATGTAATGAATATATTGTCAGTACCGTGCAGAACAGTGCTGTGTTTTATCTAAATGGATTTTAAAATTATATTATATTTATTTCTCTCGTTCTCTTTCTCTCTCTCTCTCTTTCTCTCTTGCGTTATGTCACAGATTGCAGGCTTTAGAATAGCTAGTGAATAATTTGGACTTTTATGTTTATCTCTTCTGTTTTTAAATTTTATAGTTTTTATGTATTCTGCGTCTGTGTGTATGTACACGCGCGCACATGCGAAAAATGTTTTCAGCTTCATTACAACTCATAAAAAAAAAGAGAGAGAGAGAGAAGCGAAAAACATGAATAGTTATACAGCTTTCTAAACTTTAATATATTATTATGTGTAAACCAGAGTTGTCCGTGTGACGCGTGATGTATTTTTATATATAAATTTTATAACGAGAGGAAAAATATATATATATATAAATATATTTAGAGAGAGAGAGGGGTGTGAGGAAAGGGAGGGAGAAACAAAATGTATCTAACCACACGAGAAACATATTGATTCAATTTAACATAAACAACATACTGTTTTCAATCTGCAACATGATTGTTCCTGTGTTATTGAAACACATCACCAACGCACGAATTTTTCAAATTTATATAGTTACGCGGTGTACATGCACTGATAAAATACATAATATTGTTGCACGTTCTATCAATCGCTACAGATGCTTTGTCGTGAAAATAATAGAATACGCACAAATCGGTGCGAATCGAACATTGGAATCGTTGTTCGTAATAGTGATCGCGACGAAAGAAAAATGCGCGCGTGGAATCGCGGTGAAAATTTGTCAAATCGAATCAAAAGCCGGCGAAGAAGATCGCGAGACATTTTCTTCGCTCGTAATGATTAACGACGTAACGCGGTGAAACAACGAAAACGTCACGTAATCAAGAGGGACAATGCGATCTGGTGAAACTTAATTTTGCAAGAGAGAGTAAGAGACAAAAACTCTTCTCGCCCTATCGTGTCGCGCGCGCTCCGTGACGAAGAATCGGCAAACGGAAGCGGAGATCTAAGAAGCATAAAGGGTGTTCCTGGTGAAAGCGATGTTTGAAACGTAGTTAATAAAATCGCATGAATATTCAACGCCCGGGGAAATCGAAGTCCCCGTGGGATCGAAACAAAAAGGTCGACGCATATTTGCCGTTACAAGCGCTCTCTCGCCGTCCCGGAAAATTGAACTTTCAGAATCCGCGTGGATCATTTTTTTTTTTTTTTTTGTTTTTTGTCTGTTTCGAGCAATTCTCAAATTGGACTTCTGCGATGAAATTTGTTTTTTTTTCACGCCGAGAAGCGGGCCACGATCGCTTTCATAAATATCTTCCTGCTCTCTCGTTCGATTGAATTAACGATTTCCGAAAATCCTTTGGCAAAATCTGACACAATTTAGCGCGACTTAAGCAGCCACAATATGCTTAAAATAGAACGCGGTGCGAACTAGCGTAAGAACTTAGCGCTTCACTGTTTTATTCACCGAATGCACAGGGAAGAAAGATACTTATGTATCCGAAGCGTCGAAAAAAACAAGTAAAAAAAAAACCGCATATCCAGAAAGAGGACGAGAGAAAAACTGGAGCTTATTATTTAATTAATGGTGTAACTCCAATTAGAGCAAAGGGAACATCTGTCAGAATGTACGTGAGCTGCACGAATTAACAATGAAAATACTAGAGTAATATAGTAATGCCGAAATTTAAAGCAAAGCATGCAAAGTATGCAGCGGAGAATTCGCGTAAATACGCATGTATGAAAAACACGTGGAAAGCGGAGTTGCATGTGCATGTTGCGACATTACACGTACAATTCTTACGTCCGACAATTATGTGTGATCCCATGTAGTTTAAAATACGTGTCAAAACATAAAAAGAGAGAGAACACTTCTTGTGTTTAAAAAGTTGACACTTTGAACTGATTTTTTATGTACCAAGTTTGTGAAAAATTTATCTTCAATAATGAGTTGACATTTCAATATACTCATTTGGACATTTAGTTGATATATTTAATTGCCAAATTTTGCCAAAATTTTTGTCTTTGTTTTTTCGGTTTCTCTCTTTTTCTTCCTCTCTCTCTCTCTCTCTCTGTCTCTCTTCTTTATGCAGAATTCAAGCATTACTGCATACATTTTGTAAGTAAAATCACTCACTAGTGTTGCATCGGCATCGTGCTGCGTGTTGCACCTGTAACCCACAAATTACAAACAATTTTACTACAATTCATTATCTTCTATTTAAAGATCTAGAGTACAAATTTTGTCAATTGTAATTTATTTTGTTTTATATCTTACTATAAAAAGTTTCATTTCTCCAAATATTTTAACCAAAAACATACGAATGTAAGAAAAACAATACAAAGAAATGAATTTGTGCTCTTTAACAGATCAATTCTTTCAATTGCTCGAAGGTAACGAATTTACTTACTCAGCCAATGTTCGTTGGTCGCTTCCGCGTCCAGCATCTGCGTCCACCAAGTTGATTATTATCCGGTCCACACAACACTGGTCCACAAACACATCCGGTTCCACTTTCACTTTGGATTGTATCACTCGCGATAAATTACGCGCGAAATTATTAACAGCAATCTGTCATTGCGCGACAGACTTTCGACACTTTCCGTGATTCTCGACCCGTTAATTTCCGACACTACTTCAATATTCGAGTTGATCGCGATTCCGCATTCACCGATCGTTCGGAACTTGATACAGCGCACATCCGCGTGGGAACCTTAATTAACACGTACGATATCATTACATTGCGAATAATGTGAAATGGACGAAGGAAATTTCGGCGTCGCGCACACACATACACACACGTACGCATACGTCAGGACGCAACGGGCAACGCGATATGAGTATCGAGAGACACACGTTAATTACGCGATCACACGCGCCGCTAATTAATACGTTGACGTGATCACTGAACGCCATAGTATTCGGCACAAGTAACTCAGATTTGTCCGTTTGACACGAAACTGCGACGCAGTGTCTGATTTTGAGTCAATACCGTACGACGATAGGTATGTTTATAAAGTTTTTGCTCTCGGAGCTGCGAATTCGTAAACATTGGAATAGATGGTTCGGGAGAAAGCGGAGCGAGACCGAGCGAGCCCGAGCGAAGACGACCGCGAGGTCGGCCGACTACGACCAAGCGCGATTTGATGGTTAATTTTTGTTTTCAAAATATTTTTCCACACAGAAGTTTGCTCTTTAGACATGAAAACTAAAATTTATTATTCCACACTTATACTCTACTTGATATAAAATATATAAAATTTTCTTCGCTATGAAAAATGACGTGTATTATACGGCGGGGAAAATTCTGTCGCATTAAATTGTAGCTTCGACTATTATTACACGCATATTGCCAGCGGGGGGATATATATATGTACGAACATTATATTATCAATATACTAAAAATTGGCGACTTACATTAATTACGGCAGAATGAGGATATTGCATTCGTGTTTGTTTTTTTTTTCTCAGCCGCAAATTATTCTCTTTGCCAATTTGACGTGTTAAAAGTACGGAGCGATTCCGACATCTTGACGGTAACAATTCGCGACGCGCAAAAACATAGCGACTGGAACGATCAAGCGTCAAGCAAAAAGGTTTCGATATGCGATACTCAATCGCGACGCTTGTATTGCACATCGAAACGTCGGCGAGGAAATTTGTTGCCGCACGCGCGCTTGCGCACCAACTCACATCACATATATATGTATATACGTATGTGGAATCGCAAAGTATTTTGTACAGATATAATCGGGATTACTTTAACAAAACTTACATATATGTTTATACTTCTTAAATAAAGCGACGAAATTACAAACTCGGACTACGGTTTGTGAAATTTCTGTCCATAAGAAATGGTTTTTTTCTCCGCTGATAATATGCGATTGCTTTCACATCGCGGACACTACAAGTCGCGTCGTTCAACTTACACTCGACTCAATTCTTTGTAAATAGTACAACAATTACTCACGACAGTAAAAAAAAGCGTACAGTATCAATGTGTTCCAGCCGTTTTGAACTAAAGGTGCGTTTTTTTTTACGAATAAGATCGGAAAGATGCGCGGAAGCGATTTCGACACGCGTCGACGCTACAACTCCGCGAAACGTAATGGCGGTTCTCTCTCTCTCCCTATTGCGAGAAGTATGCTTCGATATCTCGGTCTCGATTGCGGTGTTCGATTCGTACACATCGATACACGTACATATCGAACATCGCAACGTCATTTATATGGTTATCACTCTATTCATATTATATATATAATAATATTCATATTGCACACACATGCACACATATATGTTATATTATATAACACTACATAAAACATTTTATATATATATATATACCATTGTATAATATTACATATTACCTATATATATTTTATATATATAATATACCTGTTGTATTTATATGTATAACAAAAAATTTTTTTTTTTTTTTTTTTTTTTTAGAAAACTGATAACACAAAATATCATAACAAATGTTATTTTGTCTTCAAAGAGTCTCAACTTGTTCACCATAAGCGTGAATACATCCTTGGAATCTTCCTCAGATCCCTGAGGCGCACATCTCACACAAATTACCCATGTATATGCGTTAACATTTCTTTGAAGCACTCTGTATATATGAGTTTACATATGTATATTGCAAACATACGCGAGAAATAGATGTTGCTTATGGATGGCATTGCGTTAATTGCACTCCCCAGATCACATTGTTCAGCGCGAATTCCGAATCCCGTTTACATGTGATGAATACGTGACTTGAAATTGCGGGAAATGAAACGGATCATTACACCTTCAATACGGATGCGCGACAATCGTCTGATTAAAATTTAAATTCAATCAGTCGGCTCTCTGAAAAATGTATACTTGTCGATTAAGATATATTATATACAATAAATGACTTCCGATCATTATTATTTTTTTTATCGTCATACTATGAAAAGTCGTAAATTTTCATATACCGTCATATTATAAAAAATAATCTTTTTATGCAAAATACATTGTGTAGCAATTTTTACTAAGTATATATATAACTATAAGTCTCATCTTAAAGATATTATCAAATATCTTCAGACAAGCAATTTATAGTTAACATATATCTGAGTGTTACATATATATGTACTATATATTAACGAATTTTTCCTCTTTTCAAAAATATATTAATCGCAAGTTATACATGTGGGGTTGTAGCTGACAAAGAGACATTTGATCTCGCATCAAGTGATAACACTCGTCAGTGCAATGGCCGTGCTGCCGTATCTCTTCGACTGTACTACCGCTGACATTTCCCTCACTTTTGTTTTATTTGTATTTTTTTTTTTGTTTTTTTTTTGTTTTTTTTGTTAAACTTTCCCGTCGATCGGTCAGAAGAGCCTTTCGGAGTCGAAAACGCGGTGAATCAACATCGCAGTCGACGGGTCACGATCAAGTCGAGAAAGAGGATTCCCCGATATATATTAGACATCGGCTACCGGAGGGCACCGCCGATCGACCATTTTGATGCGCGACGGCGCTTCTTTGCTTGCGAAACAAACAGAGGCAATTTAGAGATTCTCCGCGGGGCTGGATGGACTCGACAGCGAAACCGATTCTGTATAGGTGTACATTCTCTCTTTACTCCCTCTGTCCGCGCTGTGTGTTTTCCTTTTCCTTTACTCTCGACTCAATCCCGACGTAATCTCCTCCTCCTCGTCCTCCTCCACGCCGGTTTTCTTTACACGTTACAGGATCCGCGAGATTTTTCCCATTAACCCGCTACACCGCTCGAATTTATTACTCGCCGCACTTTTCGTGGGATTCGAGTTTGCGCGCGATTTTTTCCGCGAAAAGGAGAAAAAAAAGAAACGCATTCTTCCGCGTTCTTCGTTTATTTCGAATATTCCGAAATCGCAGTTCGAGATATTCGAAATACGTGTATTGCTGTTTGTTCCAATTGAATGTGCGAATTATATGCAATAATGAGAAGATTAAAGTCACGTGAAGAACGGAACATTCGCGCGCGTGCACAGAGACGTGTTGTACACAGCGATATTATAATTTCAATTTTGCATGCGAATGTTAAACAAAAAATGCAGACACGGCGCACGTAAAAGTGTAATTCCGCAAAGTCGCGCTGGCTTACTATAAATTTGCTCTTACGAGAATAATCACCGCGATCCTCTCCTCTTTCTCTTCCTCTCCTCGTGATACGTGAAAGAAACACCGGTTTTCGGTTTGCGCCGACGACGACGATGCAGCTTCCCCTACGTTCTCGTTGCTCCCGTGACACCCTGTATTTTCACGGAAAATTTAACCACCGCACATTTTACCGCGCTTTAAGCTACCGGCTTATACCGCGAAACGCATTTCCACTGTTCGTACGCGCGAATCCACGCAAACACACCTCTTAGTAACGTCGGTGCATTGTAGAGTGCGATTTTTTTGTTTTGTTTTTTTTTATTTTACTTTTGCCGTCTCGTCCGTGGTTTTTTCTAAAAGTAACGTGAGCAAGGACGACCATTTAATTACTTCGGGTCGCCTCGAAAAAAAAAGCTACTTCTTGCCTCATAATTAGATCCGTGAATTGTCGTCGCACATCGCTGCTAGGAGTTGTGTATAAATAGTCCAGTCACACGAGTCCCAGAATGCCGCAATTATTCCAATAGCCACCATCGAGAACTTCACGACGAACAATAACCGTGAGAATCGCTGTAACTGAAATTATTTCAAAAGTTTCAACCATGCTGCCACGAAAATTTCTGCACAAGAGGCAGAATTTTTACGCAAGAGTTTTTGTTTTCCAAGTTTTTCTAAATATATCGCGCATGTGTGATAATATAAGTACTATCGTTTATAAAACAAACGCAATGTTTTGTCGTCTATATTACAAGAACTCCCCATGCAAATAGTAATTACAACGACACAATATTTTGTGCTCCTCTCCAAATTCCGCTAATGCCTACTCACGTAAAGTTGCACCCTCGTGTTGTTCGGGGCGTTATTGATGCAACTTCAACGTGAACACAGACATTAAGTGGAATCCAGCGTATGTATGTAGAACATTCGAGCTCGCTCAATTTGCTAGATTCGTAAATGTGAATAATACGTCTCGTACATCGTGAGCGAGCAAACGTCCGAACACAAACGGCGAAACACAAAGACGGGCAATCGAAATCAAACCTACAAAGAGGATAGTCCTCCCGTGTATCTTGCCGACTCAAAGTGATCTCGAGATAGCCGCCACATATCGTTGAGAGCGCGTGTGAATATATATATATGTGCACATACATATATGTGTGTGTGTGTGTGTGTGTTCGCGCGTGTATAGAGACTATTTCGACGAATTTATATGCTAATTCACTGTGCTCGTCCCGATTAACTTCCTGTTCTAGTTACCTGTCGCGAGACCGAGTCCCAATATTCCCTCTCTCCTCGTGGTAACAAAGTCGCAAAACCGAGTGACGTAAACATTATTGTTGTGCCGCGAAACTGCGTGTCTGTCGATAGGACAAATCCGATTTCTGGAGGAACAGATCCGATGTTTCTGCAAAAATGAGCAATGTCGCGATATGTTGTCCCCTCAATGGTTATTTTTGCGCTATGATTGTGCGATCTAAACCACAAAAATTCGCGATTTTTATGAAAGAGGGGGGGGGGAGAGAGAGAGAGAGAGAGAGAAAAACGTTTTCACGAGAAACATTTTACGATCTCGCTCGCGCGACGCAGAAAACAGATAACTCATGGTGCTCCGGCATAAGATAAGAACGGTGCTCTAGGTTTTTTATACTTTACATAATGGTAGATACGCAGGACATGGAGATATTTGCGATTTTCGTGTTTTCGCTATGAAGTCGCCATCCATCCTGTTGGGTCGTCCGCTGGCTTAATCTATTTTACGAAGTTCGCAAACACATTTGTCACTCTTGAACCAATTCGATCTCTCAGACATGAACTACTATTATTTACGAGCTTTTTTTTCTACCACCCGCCAAATGAAACAGCCGCAGTCACATTCTGTGGATCGGATTTTACAAGCGAATGTAATAACCGGAGAGTTTCGATTCAATAATAATGCAAAAAATAACAAACACTTACGTTAACGCATGCGATAACAATGGCACATTGACGATAAACGCATGATTTTGTCCAAAACGCCAAAACTGTAAAACTCGACGAACGTCGTTTTGCGCGGCAAAGTGCGAGACTCCATTTTGGCTTCTGTGGACAGTGCGCGCCATCTCGCGGGGATTCAAAATGCAGTTAAACGAACCGCACCATCTAGCAAATGGTAACATTTCGCGCAGCTTTGACGGCTGTTGGTAAACGAAGTTTCTGCAGTGTCTGTTAGCGGTCGATACGCTCTTTGACAGATAAAAAAAAACTTCGACATATCTCACACGTTTATCGTTTATCTCGCGGGTAAAACATCAATGCAAAAACATGAAAGAAACACAGACATATGTACTTCGCAAATTTTTCGCTCGCCAAAATACAAACAATACAGGAGAACGAAAAGGAAACGATAACAAAAATTATATACGAAACGCTTGATTTCTTTGTTTTGAGGCTTATATCGCCGATTTTATTTCAAGTTACATCCAATAACAAAAAAAGTTGTACTATTTCATACAAGAGAAACAAAATAAAAACTACTTATTCCCGCATTAAAAACTATAAACTGCTATTCTTATTTGCGACTTGTATAATTTTCTGCAGAAGGAACGAATTGAACTGTGTGCGCTACTTGCTCTTGCGGCTTATATTCAAATTTAATCTCGCAGTTTGTGTAATGAGAACAAAATACAGTTGTTTGCTTGATCTACGTATTTATTGGCTAAAAGACATTCACAATGATCTATTAAAAACGTAAGAAACAAGCTGTGGCACAACAATGTTTTTTTTTCTTTTTTTTTTTTTTTTGTTTTCGACGTTGATTTTATCTCTTCTTTTTTTATAGTATAGCGCAGCCTAGTAATTAAGATTTTTACTTATATATATATATATATATGTATGTATATATATATTTTTTTTATATTATATCGGTCTGTGCTTTACGGAGCCTTTTATTCGTATAACGTAAGTATTGTGTGACGCGCGCGCTGAGTTTACAAAAATATAAGGTTTAATCACGATATAGAGAAATAATTTGCGATCGATTTATATATGTATAAATTACATCTTCCTTAAAAACTTAAGTGTCACTATCCTCTTCCTATTTCGCAGGACTTTGAGCGTTTTTTTTTCTTTCGGCATACAACAGTTGTTTTTTTTTATATAACACACATGATAAAAATAAATAATACGCTTCGAAAAACTCGACAATTGGAAAGAGAATACGTTCATCACTATATAATATACAACTAAAAAAACGATATTATCCTAGAGACTCATAAATTGTACTACGGACAAGCCAGAAAAAAGAGAAACGTGTTCGAGACATTCGCTCTCGAATTTCGTGTGTGAAGATGTTGGAGTTTACAACAATTAACAATCTGTAAATTGCGCGCGTATATCTGGATTCTTAAAAAAGAAGAAACGAATACTAATTACTAATACAAAATTTAATACAGGTACATTTAGTTTACAGTTTAATTCGTTTTATTTTAATGTGTGAGATAGAAATATTAAGAAATTATCACAACAGCCACGTTGCTTCACGACGTAGTCAGAAACGAGAAACGCCTCAGGGTCGGTATTGTCTAATCTTCGATTAAGCCAATCGGCCAATCAAGTGTCAACCGTGATTGGTTAATCCCGATGGATTAATCGGCCGATTAAGTTAATCAAGGGTTGTGAGATCGGTCCTGTGACATTTCTCGTTTCTGACATCACGAACTAACACGACTGCTATAAGCGATCCTTGGCAGGATCCTCAGAGGATGCTGACCGACATTGTTTTGGATTACACAGTTTCTGATAATAACAACCTGAGTTGTATTTTACTTTTTAAACAATTCTCAGTGTAAACCTAAACGAAAGCTATCTAAAAGATTATCTCTTGCTACCCGGAAGAATATAACAAAAACTTTTAGGCAAGAATTTAAAAGGTTTTTGGAAAAGAAAATGCGATTTGAAGTGTCAGCAGAATCTCTGACATAATCAACGATTAATGTCACTTGGTGTAGACAATGAATGCTTTTTAGTTTTTTTTATAAATGAAGACGCTATTCCGTGAAGTTCGGCTTCCAGCATCCTCTCAAAAATATTGTTTTATATCACTTGTTAATTTGAAATTAATAAACCAAGTTAAAATCATATATAATAAATTAAACTTCCTTAAACTTCTCACATAATAAAACTCGCACACAGAATATTACGACTTCCAAAAATTAATTGTATAACTATGTAAGTATTTACCTATGTGATATATATCCATTATATGTATGTACTTTAAGTAAATAATAGTGTATAAACGAAATGTGCGACATGTGTGATACAATAATTGATACTTTATGTCGTGCTTAATTTACGTCTGACAACTTTATCGCACATCATCAAATATCTCGCAATAGCAGTTATCATAGTGCATTAATTTAAAAAGAGCAGAATATTTCATTCAATAAATTGAAATTTATCAAATGAAAAGAGTGCGCTTGTTTCAAATTTACAACAACAACAACTTCTATATATTGATATAGATTCGATGTTCAACAACTCGTTGAGATCAATTAAGCGAACGACAAAAAGTAAATATGATATCACTTTTTCAAAGTCGGTTTTCTTGAAAACTTAGCTTTGCACGAACAAACATTATTTTCCAATTAATTTTGTACAAAGATTCAACTCTTTCTCGGTTGCATCACAACCCGCACTCTTTGTACATACCATTACATACGACGTGTAATACATATATATAACGTATATATATACGCTGTATTTATTTAAATTAAGTGAGAGTTTATAAAATAACTCAGAAAACAAAAGGTCAAAGTAAACCACGTTGAATATCGTCGTTACAAACATCGACTCTTCGCGTCTTACAAATTATTTCTTTCGTTTTATGCATTTAGGGCTCGACACTGCAGCAAAGCGGCAGTTACATTTAGTTCGAGATAAATAAAACTGGCAGTGACAAAAATACATGCAACGATTAATTTTTTTTTTTTTGTTTTTTTGTTTCAACGCAGTTAACTTCCTTTTCTTTCTACAATAATACGATACGTGTGTATACTCCATTATTCTCGAACTCATAAGTGACTTAAGAGTTAAGAATCGATATATTCTCATAGATATAAATTCCATTAGAGGTTTTACAATTCAAACTTGCTTAAACACCTATATATTATTTTTCCACGGTTCAGGAAATCTATGGTTGTTGAAGAAAGTGATTCCAAAAATAGCCGTTCAAAACGCACAGCGTACCATAGAAAGCTCTATATAAACATTACCGGTAACAATAAGCGTTTCCCACTAACAATTATTGATAAAATTAACAGCATAAAAATTCTATGGAAAATGTAAACGATACTCCGCATTGTCAGAGAAGATTTGGTTCGATAAAACGCTTTGTGGAGGATTAAGAAACCTGATCTTTTTTTATTTTAGAGCAATAAATGATATATATATTGCTCTCTATAATCACATAACTATCAAAAGGCAAATACCGATGGCCCACTGTTATAAAAAACCAATTACTTCCTATCGTGAAATATGAAATTGGGTTTGCAAGCAGGAACTGTTTAGAACACGATATTATACAGCTGATATTATACAGTTAATATATATATATATAATATATTGGTGTGAAAAGAGAAAGAGAGAGAGAAAGAGTTGGAAAGATAAGTAATAAAGAATCAACGAAACGTTAAAGAATTTCTCATATAAAATTCAATGCTAAAAAATGCTAAATATTGTATTTCTTTGGTATTTTCTTATGTACCGTCTCTCGTCAGTTTTAGCCGTTTTACATAAAGAAGAATTGTTTTATGTCCTCCAAAGCGTAAATGTGTTGAAAGAGAAAAAGAGAGAACGCGACATCACTATCATACGTTATTATAAATAAATCCTTAAAGTGTATGTGTGTGTATGTGTGTGTATGTGTGTAAAAACAATCACACATCGTCGATGATTCCCAGCATGGCTCTATGTCGTGGGTCCAAATCCGTCGTGCGTCCCTACTAAATTTGTTTCCTGAAATCTTGAATCTACAAGTGCGAATTTCAGGAAAAGCAATTTCTTTATTACATCTTTTCTTTTTTTGTTTTACTTATCCCACATGTTATTAATAATCTGTCTTTTTTTCGCAGATTTTTTTTTATGTGTTCGTACTTAATACTCCATTCGCGCACTCTTATTTCCATACGTATACACAAATACCAATTGGCGTATTCTCTCGCACATATATATATATATCATCCTTACACATAATAATGTATCACATTCACTTCACATACCGTGTTTGTTTCTCTCATCATATATGTCTCTTAGAAATGTACATGTTACTCACATATAACGCTATACAACTGCAATAATTTAAAGAAATGTGTATTATAAAGGTTTGCGGAGCCATAGCAAGAGGTAGGACAACAGTTGTAAATTGCGTGTGTGTGTTTGTGTGTTTG
Organism: Pseudomyrmex pallidus; assembly: GCA_014825455.1. NCBI lineage: Eukaryota > Metazoa > Arthropoda > Insecta > Hymenoptera > Formicidae > Pseudomyrmex > Pseudomyrmex pallidus. The sequence continues at coordinate 14,529 of QVNV01027011.1, read as the reverse complement.
TGTGTGTGTACCTTCGATATGATAACTAGTGATAAGTTGAACTAACAATGCACACTGATCACATAAATCGTAATACATCGTTGTCCAGTTTTTCTTATTTTATACGTAGATACGAATAGTATTGTGAGTCTCGAGGAGTTTTATAATCACACGAGCGACAGTGAAAAGGAACGTTTTAGCTATTAATTACAATATTTTTTTTTTCACATGACATGGTTTGTGCTTAAAAAGAAAAAAACTTTTGTTATTGGATGTAATCCGTTTGGTTGACAACAATTGGCTACGTGTGCACGACGGAGATTCGAATATAAATTTTTTTTCTTTTTTTTTTGTTTTTTGTTTTTTTTTTTAATTTAATCCGATACAATTGTAGTGTTCTTTGCAATTGTTTTATAATAATATATTACTTTAAAATCTTATTTCACGCACATTGTCAAATAATTTTTTTTACATATTGATTAAGTACATATAAAATGTAATATCGTTGAATATGACAATTGTTTATTGAAATTACAGAGTAAATCTAATCTAAACTAACATTACCCAAAAAAAAACTTTCTCTTAAATCCGGAGAATAATAAAATTACACTAAAACTAATTTTCAACTATCTTGATATATCTGATCATATACTTTCCTATCTCTCTTACAAAAGAAAACAAATCAATTTCTTTTTTTAGTGTTGAGTCTTTACTAAAATTTTTTTTTATCGATTTGCTTAATTCTGATGATTCGATTTAAATTACGTAATATAGATGGCCTCCAGATTGCATGCATCGATTGAATCAGTTAGTAGCAATAATCAGTTACAGAGTATAAAAAAAAAGCAAAAAGTTAATCCAACATTGTACTCTACGAGGAAAAGAATGTCGGAAAAAAAATATCGATTTATATGTATATATATAGATCGTTTTACTCTGAAATTTGGACCACTGAATTAATAATAGTTGCTAGAACACACATTCGCCAGGATACCGATAGAACGGTGACGAAGCACACAAAGAAGGTGATTTCCCAAAATTACGACGTATCATTTAACGAAAATCTCACTACTTTGTTTTACGTTTATCCATTTTTTCATTGTATTCAGCTATGCACCGCAATTACTAGTGAAACTGTTGATCTCATTTTATACACAAGGATACAATCGGTATCGTTGAGACATTTTCTTACACAGGTAATTTCTACCAAATTCATTTCTTTTTGCATAAATTGAAGATAATAATTATTAGTTGTAATGCGTCTCTCTCTCGTGCTTTTGTAAATTTAAAGATGTTTAAAGACTAGGCGCGCACACGCGATTATTCAGTCACGAAACAAAATAATAACGGAACCAACGTGGTACAAGCGATGTAGTACAAGTGCGCGCACACACGACTAAATAATCGCAGTGACCAAAACAAAAAAAAAATGCAACCGATATCCTATTTTCTCAAGCGACACGATTATCGCAAAACGATACATCACACTGACATCGAACGAACGTGCGTTTACTGACGTCCTGTTCAGTCGCAATTCTTGGCGTCGATCGGGAGTTGAATTTCTTAGCGATCAAGCATTTCACACACACATATATATAGTATATACAATATGCAAGCAGTTTATAACAAAACCTACTGCTTTGTACAATCGTAGCATACGTTTTGTGAAACTCTCTCTTTTATACTTTTTTTTTTTTTTTTTTTTTTTTTTTTTTTAGAAAATTGTCCTTTCAGACGCCCACTTTGGAGCTAACGATAAAATAGATATTTTATTCGCGCTGTTCTTTGCCTTTTTACCCTAGAACACACACACCTTTTGCGAAAATCGCACGGTTCTCCTGTGATCGAACAATTTTCAATCAAAAACGTTCGAAATCGCAAGAACCCCTCGGATTGTAAACAAAACAGGCATACTCCGGAGTTACGTCACCTTCGATTCCGAAGAAGGACGTCGTAACTTTATATAACGTTCGCGAAAGTCGGAAAAGCACCATGTTGAAAATTGAAAACAATGCGTTCGCACAGGCAGAGGCGTCAATGTCGTTAAGTGCGAAGTTGCACTTTTTCTTGTTGAGATATTATTTGAGACATTATTAATGCGACTTCATAAAAACATAAACGCTTCTGTCTATATTGACGATTGAAACAAAAGAAGTATGAAGAAAACTGGTTTATCAAATTTGCAAATCAGCGACAGAGCTGTCGCGAGGTAGCGACTTCTATTGCACGATAGCGTCACGGCGCTAATTGAAAATCTCGAAGTGAGTGACGTGATTCGGAAGTAAGGAACAACCGAGAAACAACAACTCTGTCCGTAGAACTGTGCGAAGCGCAACGTAAGTCGAGATATGCCTGTATGACGATTTCATGCCCTCTTTTCTCAATTTATGCCTTGCATGCCTTAGAATTGAACGCGAATAAAAACGCACAGGATCTCCCACAGACTCACAGGGTGTATGTTCTGGGCTATTTGAAGCGTTAACAGCGGAGTCACTTGTAAAAAAAAAAATCCAGTTTTGAAATGCCAAAATTGAGACTCTTGGTCGTCAGTGCGCGCACCTTCCTGCGACCTATCGTTTAAAGTCGCGGCGACGGAGACAGTCACATGTGCGCGCCTAGCCTAAGAGACAAATCAGACCTACGTTTTTTTCTCATCGTAGCGAGTGCATTAAATTCAATATGAATTTTCAATAAGTATTATCAACAATGTTTTAGTTTTATATATACACACACACGTACATGCATATGTACATACGCACACACGTGTACACATATACAGGATATTACAGGAATATAATGCAATAGAAGTTACCTACTAAACAAAATGTTTCACCACGATACCGATTACACATCTCTTATCTATGAATTGTTCTTTTAGGAAAGAGCGCACATTTTTTTCTTCTTTTCTCTCTTTTTTTTTGTTTACTTTTAAATTAGCGCTAGAATGTCTTTAAATTATAATCACTCAAAGTGTTTGTTTTTTTTGCTAATTACCTAACAATTTTCTTATTTGCTAAACCCGCGCGTAAAAATTAAAGGAAGTAGATATGAAACGTGTAGCAACAAAGTAGCAATGATAACAGTGATATCAAGGCAGTTTACGTGTCGATCGACTAGTTTTATCCGTCGAACGACAGCTCATAATCGGACCAATCAGACTCCTCGGAATCTGATAAGAAAGGAATATCTTCTAAATCGAGATACATCCAACGATCGTCTCTTTCATCAAGGAAATCCCACAAGATCAGTTGCTGTAAATAGTGCAAAGCCGCTTGTTTACGTTCTGCGTTATATCATTGAAGTGTAATTTGTAAAAATATACGGATGTAGCTCGACATAACATGGATTTTCTTTTATTTCCAGCGTGTGTCGTTGTACATCAACGACAACATAAGCAAGATAACTACGTAAACACAATACATAAATACGGGATGTAGACGAGATATGAGTGTATCGATTATTAATGTAACTACACTTACGTGCAAGATGTCGATGTCGGTGTCTGGGGTATTGCGCCTTTGTCGTACCGGCGGGCCCACATCCTTCTTGGTCCCGTCGGGAAGTGCGTGAAGGTAGAAACATTTATTACCAAACGGACACTTGCCACGTCCTTTGTTGAAATACTTGCAGTCCTTGATGCTGTAACGATAAATAATCAAAATATTGCGAAATACAATTTCAAAATGTGAGTATAACCACAACAACTTTATCGATCGTCCGTACCTTAAAGCGCCTTTGTAATCTCTGATCAATTTTTCCTTCTCCTCCTTTGTGTCCACCCAATACATACTGGGACAAACAAAATCCGATGGAACACGACACTCGGGACACGCCCTTATGATTTTGTTGTCGAACTGTTTAGCCTGACGCCATTTTCTGATGCAAGTTAGACAAAAGCAATGATTGCAATTTGGTAATATGCCAAATCTCTGTTCTTTCAATGATTTCTCCATTATGGTCTCGAAACAAACACCGCAGGACTTCTCTTTGCTACGTTGAATGGCAAAAGATAACTCCATATCTGCTTCATGTTGTTTCATACAAGCCTATGCACCATTAAGATTTCGAATATTATTTCTGTGTATGTGTGTGTGCGTGCGCGCGCGCGCATGTGTACACGTGTTTGATTTCAACAAGAGATATTAAACGTCGGCTATCCTTCAACAATACACATAGCGAGAATTTTATATCATTTGTCATTTCTCGCTTGATATTGTAAAAAACAATGATATGATTACTGAGAAATAGCCTTGAACTATGAGATTGAAAACAATAGATACGAATTTAACGGCGAGAGAAATGATTTCTCCTCCAGTTCTCTCTTATTACGTTAATACAGCGGAACTTATCAAACGGATTATCGACGTACGTATGTTAGCACGAGAATTGAATTGAGAAGAGAACCTCGAAAGACATTTCTTTCGCCGCGCACGGCAAAAGTAAAAATTTACGTTTGTATGTTTCTTCCTTAATTCCTCGTTATGTGGATGAAGAGCTGCACAGCCACACAAATCACAAATGTTGCCGTGAAGATATGTGCAATTCAAGTTTTTACACATTCCGGTTGCTTCTGCATATGGGCACAGAGGTTCTAAGGCAGGGCTCGACGCTTGACCTGATGGATTAACAGCATGAGCGTACGAAAGTGGCATTGATGTGCTCGTGGACGATCCTGAGGAGGATGTTTCGTCTGTGGATGATCCAGGTACAGCTGTGGGCACAAATTCAGGCGCCTTGACCCATTCTTCGGCTATACGTTTATCGGCTTTTCTATAAGAGAAATATTTACAAAATAAATATCACCCAAACCTACATACAAACTGTATAAACAGTACATTGCCAGATTCTCTTACTTATTTTTCGAAGAGTTTACTGTGTGCTGACTGGTTGTGATACTTTCTGACGTTGTATTGGTGTCTGTACTATTTTGGGCGAAATTATGACGAAAACGACACTGATTGCCAAATTTACATGTGCCTTGTTTGAAGAAGCGGCAGGTGGTAGAATTAATTGGTACGTGACTTGTGCCACCGGCGGACGTTGTCATCATCTCACTGGAACTCGCGTCACTTCTAGTCCCTTGCACATGTCGATACCGACAGTTGTTCCCTTCACGACAAGCGCCATTCTTGAAGTACCTAAAAGCATAACACATTTACATTTCCATGTGAACAACAAGAATAGGTGTTCTCGCGCGACAACACGATGTAAGAAACGATGTTCCCGTGTCGCGCGCGCGTTTGAAAATCTCTAACAGGGAAATTCAAAATAGATGGACCAAACTACATCCGCCCGTGAGTTGTCAATATTTATATTATTGTGTTGGTCATATTGTAACCGATCAGACGTTGTTATGACACGAGTCTGCGAGTGATTAACCTATCACCGACCCGATACCTTTGCCCGTATGCGTCGCGATTGTTAAACGAACTCTCTTTCCAGGGGTAAAGCTCCACGAGACTCCGGAGTCGCGTGACGTTTGTACCGTGTTCCCCTTACCGGCAAATAACACTCTGCGTCCAACTGTCGGCCATTTTCTCGCTCCTCCTCCGTCGTAACGATGATCGACGACGCGTCGTTTCGCGAAACGATGAGTCGCGTGGCTCGCCGAGGACAGAGAAGAGAGAGAGAGAGACACGCGCTTATCGCCGAACCCTGCTCGAGCCGGGACGACGAGACGCCGCTTTCACGTAACAGTCGAAAAACGAGACAACCGCACCAAACCGCGACGTGGAGCACACAACACACACACCCCCTGTTGCAACAAGAACGCGATTCGCGCCGCGCAAATACGCGCACTCACGAGAATTGCAATGTATATGTACGCGAAGTTCGCGCGCGCGCACGCATACACGTCCTTCAGTGCTCTCTTCGTCGCGTGTCGTATACATGAAGCATCAACAACGTCACGCATCATCTCGACTCCCTTATGAAGGAATTGTCCGCTCTCGATAACTCCGCTTCTATTTATTATTTTCCTTTTACATCTAGCCAGAAAATCTCGACGTCGTTACTTACGTCCGAAGTACTTCGCTTCCGCTCGCCATCCTCTGTTTCTTTCTCGTCTTCAAGATGCGAGCGTTTTTTTCTCGACAATGATGTACGAAACTTATCGATTCTGAAAAAATAATCTTCCGTGACGATTTCCACGTGATGGTTATAGTTTGCGCTGATGACGTTATCTCGCCAACGGGACACGAATTTAAACACTCTGTAAACACACACGTTTATCAGTTGTTGTTAATTGATAATTGATGTACAAAATATAAGCAAATACAATGTAACGGAAGACAACTGCGGTCATCATTCCAAAGACGTGATTCGACCGCCAACGGAAAATTTCTTTAACCGCGAAAGTCACATTCTCGTCACATGCTTGCGACATTGTTTTCCGTCAGAATACAGAAAGCCACACACGGACGTGTGCTACTTACATACAATCATTGAACTCGATTGCGCTGTTCTGTCGATACGCGTGTTATTTCCTCGGACACGAGCTGAAAAGTCAAACAACCACACGTGTCCCGTCTCTGGCCGTTGATTGAGTTTTTGGTCCGAGGATTGGAAATTTTGCCGTAAATATACACCGTGATATTTGATCGAAATTCTTCGAGGAGAGATTCTGTTTTCCGGAGATGAGAAACAACGACGTTAAGTAGACCGTTAAAAAACCGCTTAGAAGCGACTGTCCAATAGCGACGACAGATTCGTCACGAATAGGAATCTCGATTATGACGATTCGTCTATTTGAATTGGGCTGGGAATGCGCAAAACAAAACTCTAGCAATTGGACATCGGCAGACGAAGCGTCCAATCAACAGTCGCGCCTGCGATCTGACGCAAACCCCCGATTGCGATTGGTCGCTTCGCTTGCGCGTGAGTCTTAGGTTCATATCGCACTACGAATTAGGATTGGATGAAAGCGTAACCAATGAGGATCGATCTCAGATTTAGTAAACTTTGTCGTGATTGGTTAAATTTCAATTCAGCCTCGTCGTCTGGACTGTGTTACAAGCTTTACGTTTATGTTGCGGTTTTGTTTCTTCTCGTGCTTAGCACGGGCAGCTTTTACGTACGGAACGAGAATTTTTATTGTTATCAGTTGTTATCGACGTGTAAGACGATTGGCCGTAATTGTCGCGTTTCAATCTCGAGTTTCCGAATGAAAATCTCGCGACAAAATTACGGTTGAGAAAATTCAACTGACGTTTAATTTGTGTATGACTTCGGTAATTGTAGTTAACTGAAATTAGTGTCCGCTAATCGTTTCGAACAAACCCGCACGTTTGCGCGGCTTGACACGTTCCCGCAGAACTGGACAGAACACATTGGCTTCCATTATTTGCAATAACTGTTTTCGAATGAATGTAAGCGTGATATTGCTTGATGCGTGACGTATCTTCGACACATGATCTTGTCAAGGCGCGACGTTTCGACTGCCAATTAGCAAGTATGTATACAACATATAGGGAAATATGGCGCGATGCGAATAAACTTGATCTCTTTCATAACCTAAATCATCAGTCACGTATAACAAGCTGTTGATATTGGTTCACTTGCACCAGGTGTTTTTTTTTTGCCATTACAAGAGAGACTTTTGTTACATTTAGGACTTGTGTATTCTTTGTGTGCGTTCTTTTATTTTTATTTGTAAGCAATCGAGAATTTCAAAATATTTCAATGAAAAAACAAACAAGGGTTGTAATTGTAAATTGTGTTTGGCAAAGAAATAATATTTTTGTGTTATATTTCTAGGTATATACGTATAACAAATAAATGCAGAATTAGCAGAAGTAATAATGGATTCCACAGAACACAATTCAGAATCTTCAGATAAGACTAATGTGACTCAGTCAGAAGTTGGGAGCAATTCTGATACTAGGAATAACACTGAAAGCTGTATAGAAGAAGAAAATAAGGATAGCACAGAAAAATGCATTGCAGTAGAAACTCAAGATAATACTGAAAGTCATACTGAAGTAGAGACTGATAACAATACTGAAAGCTGTGTTGAAAAAGAAACTAAAAATGATTCTGAGAATTGTGTTGAAGGAGAAAATAATGATAATACTGTAAGTCTTGTGGAAGTAGAAACTAATGATAATAGAGAAACCTGTGTGGAAAATGAGACTAAGGATAATAGTGAAAATTGCACTGAAGTAGGAACTAAGGATGACACTGTAAGTTGTGTAGAAGAAGAAACTAAGGATAACACTGTAAGTTGTGTAGAAGAAGAAACTAAGGATAACACTGTAAGTTGTGTAGAAGAAGAAGCTAATGATAATGCTGAAACGTGTATTGAAGAAAAAACTGCAGATAGCACTGAAATTTATGTTGAAAAAGAAACTGGAAGAACTGATAATGATACTATAAGCTGTGCTAGAGAAGAAAATAAGAATGACACTGAGAGTTGTATTGAGAAAACTTTGGAAAAGGAGAAAACATCTGACAACACATCACTTGAAGATGTAGAAGTAAATGAAACAACATCTTCTGAAATAGACTCATCTTCATTAAACATAGAAACTGATGCTGTGCATGTAGAAGCCACTGTGGAAGATGTCGAGAAAGAAATGGAAGTATCATTGTCTGAGAAAACAAACACAATTAATGCACAAATAGAAGAAATTAGTGAAAGTTTGTTCACAGAAAATACATCAATTGATGCTGACAAGAAAACAGAATCAAGTGCATCAGATTTAACAGAAAAATGTGACACAAATCAGTCACAGAATCTAGAAAATGTACATAAGACTGATTTACATAATACAGAACAAAAGTTACAGGACACCGGAGATAATACAGAACAGGATTCATGCAAAGTTCCAGATGAACACACAGAACAGAATACAGATACTACAGACTATACGAAATCCGCTAGTGGCGAAACTGAAAACGAAGTAGAAATGTTAGCTAGTGACAAAAATAAGGAAACTAATGTTACAGATGAATCAAGTATTCACGCAGATGATGTGCAAATGGAAAATCAGAAAGAGACTGATGCTTCAAAAAAATTAGAAACGGAATCGTCAGATAGTAATGCAGAAAATACCGATAAAGATATGTCCGAGAAAAACGTTGAACCTGAAAAGACAGAATTTGTACAGTTTTCTCAGGATAAAAATGACGATTCTCAAATTGAAGGCCAGTCTATGGATGCGGAAGATCCATTCGGTAGTGACAATCTCATCTGCTCCGAAAACATAGAGCAGATGGAAGTAACCAACCTTGCTGATGATGAAATTAATTTTAAAAATTTGTATAGCGATAACCTGCAGGATGCAGTCAATGCTAAAAATAACGATAGTAATAAGAAATCCCCTGACAATAGTGGTGTCAAAAAAATTATGGCCAACATTGCCGCAACGTCGAGTGAAGTACGGGATATCCTTCGAAATTCGCCAATGGAAACCGATCCGTCTGATGTTAATGAATCTGAAACAGGAGCGGAAAAAACTTCATCCGCAAAATCATCCGGTGAGCAAGATGAGCAAACTAGAAAGGACAATGAAGCAGTCACGCCAATGGAAACAGATGAGCCCGGTAACACCGATGTGTTGCCCGGACAAGACGATGAATTGTGTATTATTCCCGATAATATGAAAGTAATTATGCCAAATAAAACGGGCCAAACGACGAGCAATGGGAGATCGTCCGCGCTTGACAAAGATGCTGAAGAAGACAAAACTACAGAAAAATGTAGCGAATCTAATTCCGAGCTTAACAAAGACGATTCACAAGACAAGCCCGAGACAGAAACCGTGAGCACTAAACAAAGTTCGATCGCAATCATTAAGGAGGCGATGACCACGGAAAAAGCGGACATAGTGACGGATGTCATTAATATTGAAGAAGAAACGAAGACTTCAGAAGTGGAAGAAATTCCTGCTAAAGAGACGTGTAAGCAATGCGGCGAAAACAGAGCTTGCAAGATTCAGGTGAAAATCGGCACGGAGACGTATCGTGTGTGCTCGAAAACGTGCAGAGCATTGTTCAAGATGACGGCCAATAAGAAAACGGCAGATGTGACAAGCAACGATCTGATGAGCAGCGAAACCAGCTCCAAACAAGACAAACGATGCGCATCTTGCTTACTAATTATAGAGCCGAATGACGATCGAAATCTTTCTTGGGAGACTATGGAATTTTGCAATGAAGAATGTTTGGGAAAGTTTCAGAAAAAATACGGTAGTTATTGCAAGAACTGTAACGGGACGGTTCAACCTGTAAGTTTGGGCAAATACTGCGTGAGATTTGGATGCGATGTCAGACAGTTTTGTTGCTCCACGTGTTTGGAAGAGTTTAAAAAGGGTTTGAAAGTTTGCAGTTATTGTCAGAAGGACATAAGTAGTGGAGACGGTTTTCTCGCGCCTGTTGGTGAGAAGGGACAGTTCAAAGACTTTTGCACTCAAGATTGCATGGAGAAGTATTCGAAGTTGAATTCAGCGGAACCTCCGGCTGCGGAGAAGAAGCCTTGCGGTGTCTGCAAAGAGGTATAACAATATATTTTCTGAACTCTAGTCGAGAATGCTTTGAATGATGATGTAATAGATGTTATTTGAATGGAGTGTTTTCTTACAGGAAAAACTTGTACATTGCGAAGTTCAGATATACAACAGCACCCCAGTGGCCATATGCAGCGAACCTTGTTTCGCGGCGTTCAAGTTTGTCAAACAAGTCAAACCTGAACAATGTTCCACTTGTAAAAAGTTCTTCGAATTACCGAACAAGCAACACTTCATCGTGTTCTACGAGAACGAGCCCCACACATTTTGTAACAAAACGTGTTTAAATATATTTATCATAACGAATAGGAAAATAGTCCCGTGCAATTGGTGTAAAGTAAAGAAGTATAACTTTGATATGATTAAAAAAGAATTGAAACTCGGACAAACCCTCATGATGTGCAGCTTGAATTGCTTGACGCTGTATCAGGTACAATAATTTTTCTGATATATTTAAACTTTGTTTGAAAAGATAAAGAGACTTTTCAATCACATTGTTCTCTCCCATAGGTCTCCATGAATGCGGTGTCAGCGAAACGAATTAACTGTGATTGTTGCAAAGAATACTCCTTAGCGCACTACCATCTCACAATGTCGGACGCGACGATACGCAATTTCTGCTCGTACAATTGCGTCATGAATTTTCAAGCGCAATACACCAAATCTCCTATAACCATACCGTCGAGCGATGATCCCGTGCCTACGGGCATGCCTAAGAAGACTACATTGCCGCAGAGAGGTGTCAATCAGACGCCCAGTGAGATTCAGAACAAAAAGACCATGCCTGTTATCTCATCGGTAACAAGTTTAGCAGCGATAGCAAACGGACAAGCGAGTCCGACCGCGCAACAAAATAATATGGCGACGCAAATGGTCTACAATCAGCAAATCATCACCAGGCCATGTAGTCCAGTGCGTGTTCACAACAAGACCACGCAGTGCAAGCCTTTGGTACACACGAAGGGTGTCAATGTGCGTCCCCATCCTTGCACGAGGGGCACGCAGACGAACGAAAAATTCGGACAGACGATATTCGTGCCTGTGCCGGTACCGATTTACGTGCCATATCCGATGCATATGTATAGCATGCCTTTTCCCGTCCCGATGCCTTTCCCGTTACCTATTCCCGTGCCTATTTTCATACCCACTACGAAAAACAGCTATAAAGGGATCATGAAGGAGATCAAGAGGATACAAGAGAAAATACCGTCTGACCCGTATGAAGCCGAGCTTCTCATGATGGCGGAAATGGTAGCTACTGAGAAAAAGACCAACGATAGCGACTCGGATTTAGCAGACGATAGGTAAAGAGATGTAACGATTTGATCAAATCCGAGAGAAACCACTGACGACAACATGTTACACGGAAATATTTCGAGCACCAAACACAAGTAACTTATTTTTTCAGGGAAGGTGATCAGAACAATGACGATTCCGGCCCAGAAGCAGACTCTAACGCGTTTGAAGACGATGTGTTGCAAATGGCGTTAAAAATGGCTACGGAGGACTTGGAAGAACCGGCGGTCGATCTGGAAGCCGCTCTGACGCCGAGTACTATCACAGCTACGCAAACACCTGCGCAGCCGGAAAATATAGATAATGATGGTAAGAGGGATTGCGTACCTCCATTCTAATGATCTATATTAACTCTGACCGGTTAGGTTCATATCTTGACCGACCTAGATAAGAACCTAACCGACCAAACTGTCAACCTAACTAGTTATCCTGATCGGTCACATCTTGGTCGGTTAGGTTTAAGCTAATTAGCTTAAATGTTTATATAAGTGTGAATGTTTTTGTTTGTACCTTAAACCATGGAATTTTTATTTATTCCTTTTGTGCAGTGCAATCGGAACGATTGATAATTTCCCATAGAGGAAGGAAACGCGTGGTGCCGTACAAACCGCGTACGACACCGAAACGGAGACGCGTCTCCGGCACGAATGAGATGCCGTTGATGCCGCCACCGAAACCGCAGCTACCGCCGCAACCGCGTATTATAGAACCGATTGAGAAGCCTGACGCTAATATGACACTGAAATACACATTCGGTGTAAATGCATGGAGACAATGGGTTTGTTTATCTTGTTACATGATTTCCGGTAAATTGAAGGACTCTGTGTGAACAAGTTTTTGAATCGCAGGTAATTGGAAAGAATGCCGAGCTGGAAAAGCAAATGACAGTAGGAAAGAAAACGAAATTGTTCAAAACGGATCTGTTACAACTTACCGCGGACGAGTTGAATTATTCTTTATGTCTCTTTTTGAAGGAAGTGAGGAAGCCGAACGGGACGGAATACGCACCCGACACGATATATTATCTTTGTCTAGGTAATAATAAACATTTGTGCGCAACAGAGCAATTGTAACGCTAACGGAGATATTTGTTTTTGTGTCGCGTAAATCTTTATTTGTTTCATATTCGTGACTGTACGTTTTTGTTTTCTTCATTTCAGGAATACAACAATACCTTTTCGAAAATAACAGAATCGACAATATATTCACGGATTCGTATTACGAGAGATTTACAGACTGTCTGAACGAAATAGCCAAAAAGTTTTCCGTGATATATAACGACGCACGTAATTATATCTTGATGATTTGTTGCAGTTTTCGTTATTTTGCGTTCATAAAAATCTCATGTCGCTCACTTTGCAGAATATATCGTGACGAGAGTGGAGGAAGAACATTTATGGGAATGCAAACAATTAGGCGCTCATTCTCCGCACGTTCTGTTAAGCACGCTCATGTACTTTAATACAAAACATTTTAATCTTGTGGTAAGCCTACAGATAAAATTCACTAATGATCGTGCAAAGTGTTTTTTGTGTGTAACATTTTGTTATACAGAATATACTATTATTGTGTTTTTCTCAAGTTTCTATCGATCTTTTGCCTTCAGACAGTGGAAGAACATATGCAACTTTCGTTTTCTCACATCATGAAGCATTGGAAACGCAATCCGGCAGCTCAACCCACAACAGTCACGGGAAAAGGTCCCAGCACTAGAAATGTTCTTTTGAGATTTTACCCACCGCAATCAGCCCTTGGTTGGTGCCGATTTATTATATTTTATAATGAGATCTACATTATCAGGTAAATTCCTTTTCACATACAATTTAATGTTTTTTTTTGTTAAAGAAGCCAACTCAAGAAAAAAGAAGGTGTACGAGCAACAGGAAAACGAAGAAAATCCTTTGAGATGCCCGGTGAAGTTGTACGAGTTCTATTTATCAAAATGGTATGCGCGTAAACATAGTAAAATATTATATCTCGATTTTGTCAATTATATACACTTCGGAGTTTTTAAATGTTTCAGTCCCGAAAGCGTTAAGACGCGAAATGATGTCTTCTACTTATTGCCTGAACGCAGCTGCGTGCCAGATAGTCCAGTCTGGTATTCGACGTCGCCTCTTGCGAAGGAACATCTCATCAAAACGTTGTATCGTATTAAAATGGTTAAAGAAATTAATGTAGCGTTATTAACGAGTTAATTCTATCGATTATATTGATCTCGTATTTTCAAACAACAACGGAGAAAATAACAAGGTATCTACTCTTTCTCTTTTTTTTTCTAATCTAAAAAAAAAAACCTGAAATTTTAATTTAAAAACAATAAACTTGTATATAATTGTTATTAAAATTAAAAAAGTTTTGTAAGAATTATCCTTTTATAGATTTTGCGTTATTCTTAGAATAGCTGAGTAATTTACTGATTAGATAAATGATAGATAATCGTTGTTACAATTAGCTTATATGTTGTTTGATATTTTGTCATAATATCTCCTTCTCTTCCAGTATTTAAAATTCATTACAAAATAGTTTCTAATTCTCTCTACAATTTAAGTAAGAAAAAAATGTAACGCAATAAAAGAAGTTCATTATATACAGAATAACCTTTCAGTTTATAATATTTTAATATGAGTATAAATGTGACCTCGTGATAAACAAATTACAATAAAAGCATAGGCCAATACGAGGCAATACACAAGATAGGCGTGTGAAAATAAATGATGTATTTATTAGATCAAATCATACGTTTCGA
>QVNV01027010.1:0-30008 GCA_014825455.1 Pseudomyrmex pallidus | reverse complement strand
CGTGAATCGGCAAGTTTATTTTTGCATCATTGTATCTTTGTCTGTTGTAATTGTAAATTACAGACTTTTCGATAGTTTCAACACGGCGTTCGGTAATAAGCGAACTGTTATTATTAGACGCAATAACTGTTGTCAACAGTTGACGTGCTTACAAATCCGTGGAATCGATTGCGCGTCAACAAGACTAAGAATAGAAAATATTAATCGCGTTATGAATAATTAATTGTGTTTAGGGGGAAAATTGGGATCTCGATGCGACATTCACGCGCGCGTATCCAAATTTAGCGGTCAGACATCATATACATTTGCATTTCATTGCGCAACTCCTCGGCCGTTCGGCTAATCCTGGCGAGACATACCTTTTACGAAACGGCCGAAGCTATTAACGTATAATATTGTTTCTCGGACAGCCGAGCAAAAGGCGCCTTCCAGACACACACCGCTATTACTGCCGCCATGACGTGGCAACCTCTCTTCGCCGCCTCTCTCTTCGTCTCATCCCGTTCTCCTTTAAGCTATATTCTCGTCACCGACGGTAAATCTGTGGGCTGTCAGGGGCGAAAGGTGCGACATATCTTATCGTAAACGTCTCATAACGGCGTTGCGGCAGTAACGATGCGTGACACACGACGACGTAAAGCCGCGGCCCTCGTCAGAAGGCTCTACCGGCTCGTAAACCTCGGCTAGCTCACCCCGCGTCGTTGAAGCATCGCGTTAGCGACGATCAGGATCGTCATATACGCCGCGTCCGAGAGCCTTGTTCTTCTTTTTATCTAGTCTTTTATATACATTTTACCTTTCAAGTCGTATCGCTTATTAACATCGCTCGACCAATTTTCCGACGGGGGATATCACGTTGATCGCGCGATAATGACGTTTAAATTCTTTTTTTTATTATTATTATTTTAATTTAACTTAACAAGCAAGAGATTTTTCTGTACACGATTGCAATAATAATGATTCAAGTCGTATGTAAATTCGTGTATCGCATATTGCTTTTGTCGCGAGGAGAATGTACACACACGCGCGGCTTGAAAGAGATGCAACGCGCTACAAATAGAATCGTGTCCGGTGTACGAGGTACCGAGCGTTTATAACACGACACTGGGCTGTCCGCGAGGGGTTGCATGGTCGAGGGATTGCAGGCGTTTGTGGGTTATGTGATGAAGTGCACAGGGGAGAGACGTGGGTAAAGGGGCGGGGAGGGAATCAAGTTGGATGTAGCGTGTGGGCTAGGGTCTCTCTCCGAGAGGGGAGAGGGAGACCACCTCATTTATGACGTCACGGCCCTTCGGTACAGCCCGACGCTGTCACAATCATGCCGCGGCCATAAAGTAAACATCCGACATCAAAGAGCCCGCGCGGCTAACGGTGTTTCCTGTCTCGATTTCACCCCGTCCGTCTCCCGGCCCCTCCTCTCGTCTCTCTTTAGACGGGCGCGCACTCGTGGGATCTCCACAAACTGTACGGCGCGGTGTAACATCACTGTCAAAAAATATCTATTTTCGGATATGTATTATATATATACATATATACACACATATACATTTCGTTTAACGCGCGGGATGATGGATGAATAAACGTTTCTTTTCAATAAGTCGTGATTCACACCATCTGTTACGATTGAGTATTTTTCTTTGATTATAGCCTGACTTTATATTGTAATTGATAGGCCGGATAAGTGTAGAGATAGAGATGTTGCATTGAACGAAATATTGTGCATGTGATTCAACCGGGAAGATGAAAGATCTCTTCATAGAGATATTGTTTTTTATGTTTCAGAGTTTAATTTTCTGGTTACCGCGAAACCGAGCGAGAGTATCACGGTCGTTCATCAGTGAGTTACGAGGCTACCGACGTCGAGGATTCGTCTGCGGTTGATTATCAGGATCACGCAGGTCATCGGGTGAACGTGACGAGAGAGAGAGAGCAGTGGGCAGCGCAACATGGTGCGCCGGCGCCGCTGGAAGGTAAATTAGACAGCTCTTTGTAACCTTTCGGCGTTTGTCGGAAATGACGGCCGGGTCTTATATATATCGCTTAAGGGATCCGCTGTATCCATTTATTAGGCGCTTAGGATGACGGGCGGTTTGAAAATCATTCGCGGCGATTAGACACGGCGGGCTCAATTGTTTGCATGGCGGTGCTTTGGTGGGGTATTCTTCAAATTATTGGCTCGACGTCGAATCGCCTCTGTCATCCCATGCCATTACGAAATGAGAAGAGAGAGAGAGAGAGAGAATGTGTGTGTGCGTGTGTGTGTGTTCCCTTTACAAACTAATTACCTCGCGGAGAACTAATGTAAACTACACATCGCGGTTGCTTGTCGTCGTTACTTCCGACGACAAGCCAATGACAATTCTATAAAACAGTCAACAATTAATGTCGGAAAGTGCGCACATGTAACGTAATATCTATTTAATTAATATCTCAGCTCGAGTTAATTCTATTCCATTACATGCGGAAAATAACAGACGTAAATTGCAAGTGTTTTTCATCAAGTATAGATCGTAAATACGTAACACGTTTCTTGTGACACGAGAATTATAAAAATGATAAGGTTTCGTTATTACTGTGGCAAGACAATTGCATATTAGCTTCTCTTTTATTTATACTCGAGAATAAACGTCCCGCAAACGTCCCGAACGAGCGTTGAATTATTAATATCGTTTAAACGTCGACGTCGACGACAGCCTACTAATCATGCAAACGCTAATTTCAACGACGATATGTACTCTAGATTTTTGTGTCACAATAACGTTCATATTATCGTGGAAGCATTCGCTAAAGACAAGTTTGCTATTGCGAAACTCGTATTAAAAATTTACAAAATCAATACGCTCATGTTAAAACGTAATATATCTGCAAGCAGATATATTTATTTAATTATTTTAGACGTTTGTAGATCACATCTTGTACGTTTTTTTTTCTTTTTTTTTATCGCCAACCACACAAGCGTATGTCGCATCTTTTATCGAAACTTTGTCCCAAAGTTAATTATTACAAACTCACTCGGTCGCAAACTCACTCGGTCGCAATTACCGGTGTGGCGGCTGAAAATACTCTGGA
The DNA here is from genome assembly GCA_014825455.1 of Pseudomyrmex pallidus. NCBI lineage: Eukaryota > Metazoa > Arthropoda > Insecta > Hymenoptera > Formicidae > Pseudomyrmex > Pseudomyrmex pallidus. Next base: position 26,939 of record QVNV01027010.1, on the reverse strand, counting down.
GATTTACCGGATTTAACGATCATTATTCGCGCAGACGTGTCTAGAGTTTAACGACTGGGTCGTGAAAGATGGTGAAAGCGTTGTGCTGGATAATTTCTGTCTCTAAAATGGAGCGCCAAAGCTTGGCACCGGTGCCATCTGCTCGACCACTCTTAAGCTTAAAAGTGTGTTCATGAGAGTCTTAAAAAAAAAAAAAAAAAAAAAAAAAAAAAAAAAAAAAAAAAAAAAGAATTGAAGTAACTTCCCTTTTATTTCGCGTTCTAAGCATGTTCCTCGCGGACATTGAATTACAGAAGCAAGAAACTAGTTTTTGCAGCACAACTAAATTTGTGGACCCTCTTAGTAATCAAAAAGAATTTTTGGCGTATTTGATGTCATAACTCGAAGGTTATTAGGAGTCTTAATTTGCGAAAACAAAAAGTAAAAGTTGCATTGTAAAAGTAGTGGTTTCTCAGGTTTTCAAATTGGTCAATTACACGACACGCAACGCAGTCTTTCTCTTTCTACCCTTATCCCTTTGCGCTCGCGCTCGCTTACGCACACGTGTTATGACTCAGAAATGATAACCGATGATTTATCCGTGACAGGCTGCAGGTACCGCGGATGGATTATCGTTCTGATTGCAAAGTATGAAATAATTAGGGAGCGGGACCGCCGGCCATCCATCATCGGGCAACGATGGCCGCTTGTCAGGCGCCGTTCATTTATCATACTCGCTCAGCCATCGCCCTCTTCCTATTCCCATCGCATCGCCGATGTTCCATTGTTCGTATGTCGGACGTAACCGTCCGTTACTGCTAATTACCTCCTGCCCCCGCAAAAGATTACGCGCGGTCAAGGTATCGGGCGTATTAACGGGGGCGGGTTACGCGTTGCACCATCGGCCCCTGTGTTTCTGGGAGCGTCGACCGATCAACGACTCCATTAGATACCGGTGTTCACTCGGCCAAAGATTCCGGATAGCTTGCTGCAGCTAAATCAGCCGCTTCAGTAGTCGATTTATCACGCGCGTTTGTCATCGATTTCAAACTTCCCCTTGAGTTCTTAGCGTCAAAACGACGGGAACTAATGCGCTTTGAAAGAACGTCTTGTTGGTAATATCGACGATTGAAGGACGGACGTCTAACAGCTCAGACACGTTTGATATACATGTTTGTAACAAAGTGAGAATAGAAGTAAGACGTTCAAGCATTGAGAAAGAACACAAGATGCTCGACCATAAAACTGTTTTTACTTGCTGAAAATTATATTCGAGCAAAAGAAAAATATTTAGAAAAACTGAAATTTATAATGACAGCTTTACGAGGAGAGTCAGATCATTTGAACAAATAGTTACACAAATTTTCTCGCTTTCTCTTTCCCTCGAGACACATGAACAAAGAGACAAAAAAGAAAGAATAGTTATATAATAAAAACTCTCAATCACTAAAAAATAAAATACAAAACCTTATAAACATTCGTTTACAAAGCGTCAGCCTTTAGAGAGCTGGCATTTTTCCTTTGAAACTTTGAATTTTTTTAACGTAAAATTTTGCACATATAAAACCTATATGGTGCGCAAAGTTTCCGAGTTTGTTGTTGGCCACTATAGCGGCCACCCTCTAAAGATTAAAGTAAAATCACCAAAAAAAGAATTAGTAGATTAATTATTACTTGTTTTCACGATCGTAATGTAATATTCGGGTTCACTCGTGATATCGTACGTTCAATATTTCGAATTCTTGTTTATGTGTCCACGAGGTAAACAAATAAAATCACAAGGATGTACAAATATGAAACTGCGGATAAACAAATGTCGCAAGTGGTGGTAAATCAAAATATCAGTCGTAATGGGATTACGTGCAATATGTGCTACATATATTTGAGTTGACAGCTTCTAAAAGAAAATATATGTATGTATATTTATTGCCCGATACAAATTCCCCGTTCCCTTTGCTCTACTTTTCTATTGTCGTGGAACGACAGCTTGTCCAAACATCGTATCCGACTTCTTTTGCCTAACATCCTCGAGGAGGTCTTCGTTTCCCTTAGCTATTCAACAGCTCTCTCGCACCCGACCTCCATTTTCGCAAAATATGAGACTAGAAATCACGTTATAAATCGTGCTTAAGCAATGGACATCTGGAAAATGCGACACATGTAGAAATTATAGTGTTGATCGTAAAAGTCGAGAAGTTTTACCTTGCTTCTATTTCTGATACCGTCGTGCTACTTTGAATGCCAGAAATCTTTTCTCCTTTGATTTTTTTATTTTTTTATTTTTTTTATTTTTTTTTATTTATGAAGAAATATCAAATTTACGAGATAAGTTTCTCTTTATCTTTATACGCATGTTCGAACTCGACTCCCAAAAACCTCTGTCGAGATATCTAATTTGAAACGAGCCGACAAAGAAACTTCACGAAAACCTTGAAGAAATAGGTACTTAATGTAATGGAAAAAAAGAGGGAAGAATCAAGAAATATTAAAGCTCCTCGGAGCCTCGTTCCCAGCTATATTGAATTGTGATGTCAGAAACGAGAAATCGCACGAATTTTTCTCCGGCGGTTTGCATCAAAATAAACTATTTTTTATTTCGCACTAGTGTTTGAATAAGTTACATAAATTGACATTCGTAGTTCAAAATGTCGCAATATCGGTCTTGTTTGTGTAAGTTGTCACATTTCGTCTGTATTTTCGTAATGATGATATATCGGTATACTAATCGCTTTGCGAACTGAAAACGTCTTGAAAGAAAGAACATTAGGGGGCTAAGAGATAAATCTATTTCGCGGTTATTCGCCGCGTGTCACACGGACGATGGGCGACAAAAATAATCTACTGTCGACTGTTCGAAGGTAAATTCTATGCCAGGTGAAAATTTTTCTCTTGTAAACGTGATTTCTTGCGGTCAGGCTGAATACAGCGGTGTCTCTCTACTGCCGATTTATAGTTTTATACCTGCGACGTAGAGAAGAGAAGAACGAAGTAGAAGAAGAAGAGATACCTAATAGACAAGATTTACTGCGGCACGCCCGTCTCAATTGCGGAACAAATTTATCTTCTCTGCGGTCAGCAGCAGCCTCCCCATCGCTTCCTAGCCTCAATCTTGGTTCCGCTGTTCCTGAAATATTGGCTCACCCCCGGACTCGAAAGTTACTTGACATACGAATCGATGTACGGTCCGAGAGGGAGAAAAGAAGAGGGACGGTCCCTACGGGGTTAGCAGGCCTGTAAACTTTCCCGCGCACCCTAACACGGAACAACAGAAAAGGCACGCACACACACGCTCTTTCTTCACCGATCTCGGGCACGTCAGTCTCTTTAATCGCGCCTGCATCCGTCCGGGAGTTCATTGGAAATCCGTCGGCGTGTAATCGGCTTTTCATTCAATTCGAAGTCACAGCCGGTGACTCTTACCGTGTCCACGTTCGCGCGGGGATCGCGAGCGCGAGCGGGAGTAGGTATTTCGTAATTGATCGCGCGATCCGAGCGGCTGCAATTAAGAACACAAATTAACGAGAGATATTCATCGGCATTATAAATTACGCGCGTGATTTACGATCGATAAAATTACGATTCGTCGCGCGCGAGCGCATATACACTGTTGCGCTCGATACGTGTTATTAATGTTTTGAGGATACTGATTGTTATCCAAGGGACATGAAATATCTGTTTCCCCCCCTCCCCTTCTCTCTCTTTCTCCTCTTCTTTCTGACGTTCCTCCTCCTTATTCTTCTTACGCGGCGAAACGGCGGCAGTTCGCGCCTGTAAATTGCGCTCTGGACATGCAATTAGCGCGACAACATCGACCTCCACCAACAGGAAAAGCAACGAACGGGGCCTTGCCGCAAAGAGCTCGCGAGAAACGAAACGCGAACGTGCATTTCAACGCGCGAATAACGTCTTTTCGCTACGTCCAAACCAATCAGCGTGCCTGATCATGGTTGGCGTCATGTTCCCAGAAAAGTTTAATCGCCTCGCTGCACACTCGCGATAATATTCACGCGAAAGGCACGGTTTCTTTATTTATTCGCCCGTTTCACGATTCCGGGGATTACACGGTCCGCGCAATCTGAAATAATTTTGCCAGGAGAGAGAGCGCCTGTCATCGCGCTTTTAAAGTCTCTCGTTTATTTATTCCCGTTCAAAGACAGAATTATGTCGCGGGACGAATCGGGTGAAATCGATGTCGAATCGATTTGCAACAATCTTTATTCTTAGAAACGAATTCGACACAATTGTCGATGATTGAAACCAGTCGCCCGGCAACCGCGTTTTTAAAAAAAATCGCATTACTTATCCGGCTTTGGTTATTCGGTTTCTCTTGATTCCGATCCACGAGGCGGGATAAACGGCGGTATCCGTCTTTATCGCGTACGTGATTGGAAAGTCCGAGGACGCGTGAATAATTACGTAGATATACTTTGGTATTACTTCGGTAAGAGAGAGAGAGAGAAAGAAAAATCGAGCGAATCGCCGCTTCGCGCCGCGGTTTGTACGACCGAGAAACATCGAGAATTCGCGATCGTTATCTCAACTCGCGAACACATTTCATACATCGTGACATATTACATTAGATACGGGATCGTGTTAAAAGTAAAGCAAGTCGAAAATGATAGATCTCGTCTCGTTGCGCGAGAGTCGCGCCGTGAAAATACATCAAAAAGCAGGCGAGCGAAATTGCTGCGGGATGTGCAACACGATCATCTCTTAATCTTTGCAAATTAATCATAATTTATACGATATGTACATAAAAGAGCGTGTAATACATTACAAGCGATATAACATTTCGCGATTGAATCGGCGAAATTCTTAATCGCCCAATTCAAAGCGGAGTGTATGCACGTTTATTTCGTACGTAGCCTTGTACATATATTGACACTTCGTTTCGCCGATATATAGGACACGCGTCGCGTGAATAAAGAATCGTTTTGCTCCCGTCCTTGATTTCGTTTTTCGATATCGAGCTCGGAAAATAAACGGAACATTCGTCTTGATGCTTACGTGACCGGTGTGCACAAAATCTTTGAATAATTGCGACTGCTCGATAGATATACGTACATACATATGTATATGTATATATATATATATGTACTTTTACCAGCGAATAATATACTGAATATTTATTCGACTTGTTTTTTGCCCTACTTTTTTTCACATTGCTAATTAATCTGGGAATTATCAAGTTTGATTTAATTCACACGTTAGCAAAGTCGCACGCAATTAACATTCATATATTGCAGAAACATATTTTTTTTCCTTGGCTAGGCATGAGACAGGTATCATACTTCGTAAAGTGTAACAATGTTGCAAAAGTAAAACGTGCGTGTATATTATCGAGAAACATTGCATTTGAAAGTATGTTAATGACGGCCGCTACATACACACACGTGATAAATACGATTTACGTTCTTATATAAATTTAATATTTTATTACCTGACGTAACGAAGGTCTCTCCTGACACGCTACAATACACATACGTAGCGATATGTAATGAGATATTTTATATGTAATTTATACGAAAAAATTGTAAATAATAGGTCTGGGGCAAATAATAGGATATTATTAAATAAAAAAATTTAGCAAAGTTTAAATAGGCAAACAGTCGAACATTTTATAAACATTATATAAAAGAATATAAAAATACGTTTAAGAGGCTATATGTCGTCATTTCGAAAGTGACAATAAACTTTAGCTTTAACCGACGTTCATCGTTTATTATTTTTTTGTATATCTTTCTTTTTCTCTCGGTCATATATTTCTCGTCTAGACGAATTTTAAAACCTTTTGAAAAAATCTCAAAAATACGATTTTCCGACGTCTTAATGTAGAGAGATTTTTTGACATCATTAACATGTCAGAAATTCATTCGACAACTCATCCTTTTTTTTTTGGACGATATATCACCGAGAAAAATTTATAGTCTCTCCGTTCAGAGACTGTTACGTGACGAATCGAGAACACGTCGTAAGAGCAACGGTGTAACAAATTGTCTTTATATATATACCTGTGTTTCCAAGTCTCTTCAAGTTACGACAGAGAACTTGACGGACTTACAAACGACACGGTAGCAGATCTGGTCGTGACGCGCGAGAAAGTGGTTGTGGTGATGGTTTAGTCAGTGCGAAGGTCCTTCGTTCCCGGGACACCAAATCCGAGGCGGGGTGCGCGATATATCTACTTACTTTTCGTTACGGTCGTAGATACATCAGGACAGGTTCACCTACATTCCGCAAGTCCGGGCAGATAATTCGCGATAAGACGGTTCTGCCTGGCCGGGCTATGTGTATGTCCGTACGTGCGTGTATATGGAAACGTGTGTAGTGGAAACGCAGGGCTCTGCGTGCCTGCCGGTAATCACGCGCCGGGATAAAGTTATTCCGGGGCATAAATAACCGACATGTCTGGAATAAGGCATTAATTTGTGTTATTTATCGGCCATTACGCGGCAAAGAAACATTCGCATGGGAAATAATGTATCATTCTCAACACGCGTCCGCGCCGAATACGGAAGGGGGAAGAAGGAGAGAGGGAGGGAGGTGGGGAAAAATCCGAGGATGATGCGGAATACCAACGAAGCGACGAGAGCCGGACGTGTGCGAGAGCTTCGAAGAAAGCTTCGTCGAAACGCGATTACATAATGTGTTGTAAAGAGAACCGATTCCGGGAGAAACAATAGCCTGGTGTAGCGTATGTGTAAAGTTCGAAGATGACCCTTGACATTTTGGCTGACGCGCGCGAGTCTCATTTGTCATTTTTTGGCGGCGGCGGGGCGGTTCGTACTCGGAACTGTCCGCTTCGATATTTAGTGGTTCGAATGTGGCGCGTTCGATAACTTGGTGTTTCGTCATAGCTCGTCGTAGTTTTTATTTTTTTTCTACGGTAGATGATTTCTCGCATTTATTTTGCTAAATCGTAAACAACTGCTGCATAACTTTGGCGCAATTGTAAACATTGAAACGCGAGTTTTAATGAGGGTAACGAGGCAATGATTAAGTCAGTCCGCAATGGCCAAGTTGGCAGCGTGTATAACTTCTCAAATAACAGTTTCAAGAATTTTAAACAGCCGCGCTTGTAAGCAGCACGTGTAAGAAAGTATTCGCATATGAATTACGTATGTTCGTATCGCGTTTAATTAGTTGTGCGGCGAATAGCAGTTGTTTTTTTGAGAGAGGCAGGAATGCCGCACCGTTAAACCGTCCAACTTGAATAACTCGATCAGTTGCGCGTTTTTCATTTAATTAAGAAATATTATGGCCGCATCAAAATATCATCGAGCTCATTTACGCTTATTAACTAATTATATTGTATACGATAAAAAGATAATTTTTCTCAAACTCGAACCGCCGCGCTGCAATACGTAAAATGTCTGTATCTGTGAAAATTTCACAAATTATTACCGCAAAGTAGATATAGACTCCGACACTTTATGGATAATGAGCGGAGTAAATATAATAGTCGACGGCTTTCTGTATATTCCGCTTTCTAACTGGAAACGGTTGTCGCGAAAGAGAAAGAGAGAGAGATCGCACAAAGATATATATGCGCACATTGAGAAACATTAGATTATATCGCTTTAAATAAATGATCACATCAATTTCGATTTACGTTATTATAATTATCAGTGAGCGATTATCGATCATGTATATAGAAGAGTATCCTAAGCACAAGACGTTATATATATATATATATATACACGCCTTTCGGCATAAATATTCATTTCTCCCGGCATAAATATTCAACGTGTGTTATAATTGATCTGGAAACTAGCAACGTTCTGCTGCTACGTTGTCGTGTACCCTTTAAAATAACGTTTCGTGTAAATTGGCCATTAGTTCAACATCCAGCTGAGACAGGCAAACGTCCGCCTGTGAAATACATTCGAAATGGACGAGATTTGAAGTTCCGATGCAGGTTGATGGAAGATAACTTCAGATGGCGGTAAATACATGCTCGGTCCACTGTCGATAAAAGCATTAACTTCTGTTATCTCGTCGCGTACGTATTATCTGATCTGATAAGCACGAAAGTTTATGTCTCGCGCACAAAAGAGCACTGATAAATAAATTAATGTATAAAGAACAACACACGGGAAGCAGTACATATAATAGACAGGAAAATAAAACTCACGAAATAATTGCTGAAGAAATAAAAAATAACTACTGTAAAATTTATTTAAACGTTTTGTTTTTAAAGGAAAATACACAGTATTGTTTTTTTATTTTGACAATAAGATCACGACACTTCTTCATTATTGAAAATCTGAATTAGTAAAGAAGCAAAATTGCAATCCAAAGCAAAACTCTGTAACATTTCCTTTCGCTTGATTATTCGATCCGATATCTAACACGATCCAAAAGGTAAAACACACACATCAGTATGTATAATGTATAAGCGGAGACGATAAATTTAATAAAGCAAGATTAACGTTAGCCGATACTGGCGAGAGGAGCTGAAACGCGCGCATTTGTTGCGTCTCCCGTATATCCGTCCCTGCGCTTCGAAGAATCTCGTGGAAGGGGCCATCCCTGGGTGAATTATGGACTCGACAGGGCAGCGCGGCCGCCGCAACATTAATTGGGTCTATCGCCCAAACGAACACATGTCGGATTACTCGTCCCACTCTGCTGGTACATATACAAGAAGAAGAAGAAGCGGGAGCGCGTCAGAGAAGATCTCGGCTGAAGGAGGAGAGAGAGACATAATGAGAAAAAGAAGGAGCAGAGATCGAGACAAGTCTGTTCTTTCATTAATCAGCGATTAAGCCTCTGGCCTCGGCCTTTATGAATTATTATGATACCACATCTCACGACATCGCCATCAGTCACGACCCGTCGTGTATCTCGGTAACTATCTCCGGGGCCGCCTGGCAGACGTGTTTACATTTATCACCGTCATCTTTTCAGCATGCTTGATTTATCTTCCGCGCATTATCATCTGGCACTTTGACATTTTGTTTGAATGGATAAGAGTGGCTAATGTCGCTTTCTCTCTCTCTCTCTCTCTCTCTCTCTCTCTCTCTCTCTCTCTTTCTCTCTCTCTCTTCCTCCCTTCCTTCCTCTCTTCCATCCTTCTTTTTTCGAGAGAATTGGCGCTGAGCGAGCACAACCGGACGGATTAAGAATTGTAGATTGCGGATACGTGAAATATCGCATTTCGTCGCGATATATTTCGACCGGAATGTATCGCTGTTATTTCCGGGTCTGTCAATAAATAATATGTCTCCCTAAGATAAGACGCTTATCCGTTTGACTGTGTGTCTTGCGCACACGTGTTCCATATTAGCATGTCGCAAATTTACAAGTCTGCTTAAAACGCGTTTGAATGTATCTAAAAGCGTTTTGTCGTTACATTATATATACACTTTTGCATACCTTTGAATAATCATCATCAGGGTTGGCGCTTGTTTGTCACGAAAAACATGGGTTTGCAAAAGCCTCTATTAGAGATAACAAAACTTCCATTACAGTTGACTGGCTGATCGGAATTTTCAAAATTATCGTAACACGTTTTCATAAATAATGCGAACGTTGTTGTAAATATCAGAAGCGTGCACGGAACGCTTACATAAATTTAATAGGAGAATTTTCAATGGCAGCAAATGCGCGGACTGATTAGTCATCCATAGCCAGAAACGACGTGCTCCTCATCCATCATTATCCACCCAACAGTCACTCCATTAATCAAGTGTGGTGACATCTTGACGCGTTCGGTTATTGATGCTTTTTCTTACCGCAGTTAATACCGGTTTTGAATTGATAACGTCACTCGGACTAACGCGATGCGCCGATATTGATCGCTCGTTCTGATATTTATAATTACCTTATGCGTTACAGGATCTCGGGGGAAAAATATTCCTCGTGTATAAGAAAGCGAAGGGGAAGAAGCAATCGCGCTGAGTTAACAGCTAATTGAGTGAGGTCGCGAGGCATTTAAAAAACTGAAAGTGATTAACGACTTATAATGACGTCCGTTTTTTTTTTTTTTTTATAAATTAGCATATTAGAGAGTTCGTCCGTTTTTCCCCCTTGACCTTAATTACTTCTGCAACGACACGCTACACTTAGAAATGTACGTAAAAGTTTGTACTTTTCTTATCTTGTGAAAAATACTATCGTGGCGTAATTAAATATACATATAATATTAAATATTACAAACGTGTTTCGGTAATTAGCTCATGCTGAGAGAATATAAGAATTACGGTTAACACATCGTATAAAATCTAGCACTCTCTCTTGTAATATACGTATATATATCTCTGTGAAATATCCGCTTGGAATTAAGTATTCGATGTGGCACTTAATCCGGAGCGGAACCGTCGATAGCCGATATCAAGCAATTTTCATTCATTTCCTTCGTTACACGGAAACGTAATAATAACAGCGCGCGCACAGCTTTTATTCAACGACATCGCGGAGAACATTGTATCACTCTCGGCTTATAATCGAATTAAATAGCCGCGTTATCGATAAACGACGGTATCCAGCAGCGGAGTCGAGAAAAGCGCGCCACGCCGCGCGATATGTCCGGCAATGATACTTTCACGCGCGCGGGACATCCGGCCTTAATTGAATTTATGTACCATTTTATTTCACGTTTCAGATTTTCGTGCCAATCCCCGATAAATCTGTCGGCATTAATAATCATAAGTGTAAGTTACGGCCGGACCAATGGCCCAATAAAAGCTACGGGTGAAGCTAATACTGAAAGAGAGGTAAAGAGGGCGGGGAGACTGAATGAGAATAAAAATAAAAAAAAAAAAAAAAACAGGGAGAGAGGGGAAGAACGAGAGAGACAGTGAGAGAAAGAGAGAGAGTAAGAGCAAGGGGAAAGCAACCCGGAGCGAACGTGAGGATTAATGTTAATCAAGAATAAATTATAATCATACTAACGTTTTCGTACCGACTCGGCGGATGCTCGGGGAACTCATAGAAGAGCAAGGGGTGGGCTTTAATTTATTGGACGACCGAAAAGACACTGCGCGTAAGCGCATAACTTGTGTTTATCAGAATCCGGCCATTTGCTCCTGAAACATATTACCGGTTTAACTGCCAGCCGGATAGCTATTTTATTTCAGGGATGTTTATCGCGCACCGGTGTTGCGGAAAATATATATGTTTGAAATGTGCGCATTACGACGGAGCAGCGATGTAAGTTGCTCTAATAACCGACGCTCAATAACTCGATGATTTTACATCGCGAATATTCTCGCGAGAAACGCATTAGGTATCTGTCTTTCTCTCATCTTTATGCACAAAATCTTCAAAAACACGTCGTGTTTTGACGACGCAGAAACATTTAATGGAATGACAATTTTCAACTGCAAAGAAACTGCTCGTGAAACATTTTTGGAATCTAATAATTTCACTTTATTTTTTGTATTTATTTATGTAGTTGCAACAAGTAGCAAAATACGTGTGCGTGTGACTTTAAATACACAAGCAAACTTGTTTACTTGTGTAATATTAGATATTTGTAAATAAAAGTTAAAGCGAAGAGAAAACGACCAACTTATATCAAAGATTTTTTTGAAAGGATAGACTGTAATCCGAGATGGCAGGGTTGCTCAAAGGCTATGACTTTGCCGCCGTTATTAGTTCTTCAAAAGGCGTATACACTCTCATGGGATGTTTGCTCAGCGATATATCTGCAAAATCGAATAAACTAAGCAATTCAATATCCGTTATCTTGCCTCAAAGCTCACTCGCGAGTCCGGGATCAGTCAGGCTTTTGGTAAATGGAAATGAGTTGAGAAGACAAAGAAACATCGAATGCAATATGATTGTGTCAGAAAATTAAATAATAAATTCGATGATAGACATGTATCTATACTCAAGATTCAACAATTTTTAATTTCGTCATTTATTTTTCGTCGTAAATTATAGATTTCCGATGTAATTAAATGAGATTAAATGGAACATGTCAAAACAAGCCGATAAGTAATCAAAATTCGCGGGAGAAACGATGAAATGACTGATGACAAGTGTGTGTGTGTGTGTAATAAATTTTTAATAAACATAAAAGTACCATTACTTCGAGCGAATTGATGTTACAACTTTTGGATTCTTGAAAACGTGATGTAGCACTGACGTTGCTGAAAAATTACGAGTTATACATCATTCTTTGTGTCTCCAGTCTATAATTAATTTTGCAACAATGACAAATGTTGCGAATCGATTATCTCCATCGTCAAGTGGTTAAGCGACATGTGCGTCATATATAATATTACTACGCTTTTTCATATTATTTTGTCTCTGTATTACGAAACACTTTAAGAGTTTATTGTTAAGTAACTATCGCTTTTTGGCAAAAAGCCGAAAGAATATAGTTGAAACGTTCAATTAGAACGCAACGTCAATGAATAAAAATAGAAAAGTGTGAGAAACTTATTATTATTATAGGAAAAAAAACAATTTATCGCGGCGTTTTCAACGGACAGAGAGAGAGATTTCTTTTACGCACACACGTACACACACGTATAATCGTTGACTTTCATTTCCCCACCCTTAATGTAACACGCAGATATTACCTTTCACGACGATAATTCACCACTTGGCGGCAGGTGTTTGGGTGATTATAGGATAGCATGTGAACGGCGCTGAATCGAGCGCCGATTAAGACGTGTAAATAAAGTATTTACGGCGTGTAATTTTGCACATTGGACCCCGATTATATATTATTCGTTCGAGAGCGAGCCTGGTCGTTTGCCTGGGATGTTTGGCGTGGCTGGATGCAAAAAAGAGAGAGAGAAAGAGAGAGAGAAATAAACGGAATGATCGACTTTCTCGAGGGACACTTATCACGACCAGCATCGTGCACGCGGTGCGCGACGAGTCTTATGCTTCGGGATGAGCGAAGACGGGGCCCGGGGGGTCGCGCCGGGGCACCGCTTATTTACTCAGGCCGCGGGTTGATGTATGGCCCGCTGCTGGACGTTGTCGGTGCCTTTCATTCGACCGCCTCTCGCCAGAGACAAGAGATAACCTCGCCTCTGATCAACGACTCTCCCGCTACTCTCTTAAAGGCCTCACGCTACATGATCCAAGCGCGGGGTCGGCATGAATCTCAGGGGCCATTCATGGCGGCGCGCCACGTCGCGCACAGCGCCTGCAGGCGCGGACGGATACACGGGTTAAATGTTGTTTGAAACGCCCTTATCGCTCAAATAAGGAGGGCATTTCTTCTCTCGAATATAGAGAGTGCTCCTCCAAGTGTATTATCCGTGCGAGTATCTTTTTAATTTGTATTTATGAAAGCTCTCTCGGCTCGGTAAATGTAAATAAATCAACAGAGAATGAACAAATATTGAATACAAGTTTTTTTTTTTGTAATGAGAATTTTTGGAGGATGAAAAGAGAAAATCTACAGATAACACACGAATAACACATACTGTCGAATCACGAAAATTTGAAAAACAAATTCGACCGCATTTTTTGCTTTTTCCATTTTTTTTCAAGCCGAACGCATTTTGACGGTGCACGTTTTGGTCAACCCGACCTTCTATGATTAGTTATTATTGCCGTTCACCTGGTGTTACATGCTGTTTTGACAGTTCGAGATATATGTGAGATTAATAGAAAATTAATAAAGCTCGCGCTTTTGTCGCGCGTTTGATTGTAAATACGAAAACAAACAAACAAACAAACAAATTGATTAGAACGCAAACTAAAATAATTTCTTGATCCGCCCCTGGCGAGAAACGCTCTGCGTGGCGTTGATTGTATAACAAATATCGGTGCCTGCCTGCGGGGTTGTATGATGTGAATTAAAAATGACGCTTCCCGGGCGAGCGACGGAAACGCTCGCTGAAAGTTTATCGCCAAACTCGCATGCGCGCGCTTGTTAACACGCTTGCTCGCTGTAAGATTACGCGATGCGTAACATAAACGACGCGGCGAGACGAAATTATGGCGCGATTTTCGTGGCGCACGCTCCGCGCGAGAATGGATGTGAACGATGGCGATCGCACGGTCGTATACGTGCGTACACGTGTTCAGAAAACCGCCTTCGTTCACTCGAGCGAATGCGGTACTTTTTTTTTTCTCCTCGAACGTCATAACGCAAGTCCAGGTGTGGAATAGATGTAACAACGGCGCGCGTGAATTTACGATCGTAAATACGTAAGTTCTTCGACGTTTCATACGTACACCCCGTCCTGCTTGAATCGAGAAAATTTACGAGACTTTCGCCGCGCGAGAGAACTTCGCACATATCTCTTCGCGGTGCTGAATCTATACGCCTATAGGTGTGTCACTCTTAACGGCTCTTATCGCTCGGGGAAAAATTATCGTCCTTTCCGCGCGCGCGCGCGCGCGTAATAACGCGAGATTCAATTTCAGTATTTTGCTTTAATCGAGTCCGCAGAAACTCTGGAGGCGAGGACGCTGCTAGCTTTTCGAGATGTAACGACTATTTCGCACATGGTTTATCCGTTAAATCCCCGGATGCAAGAACGCGAGCGCGCCCGCATTGTGTGGTCTAAAGCGCAAACGCTCCAAGATCCAATGAACGATACAGGATGTCTTTACTGCAACGGCGGTGGTTACGGTCCGCTGTACAAATAATGCGGGCAATGCAAACGGTAGGAATCACGCGGAACGCTGCGGCGCAAATTCAATCTCCGTACAAGGATTTGGAATTCTTGCGGGGTGGTTAACCGCCAACAATGGAAATCAACTTCTCGGCCTCCGGTATCTCCGGATGCGCTGAATTAAACTATGCTTTCGCGTTTAAGTATTTATACGGCTAAAACCGAATGCGGCAAACACAACGCAAAGTGAAATAAATCGAATGTAACGCTTAAATGTGCACATCTTCAACATTTGCGCGCGAGATACAACTCTTACGCGCGCATTCGAAGACCGTTCTGAAAACCGTTTTGAAAATGATAAAATAGTGATTGTTGTTAAAGATTTTTGTTACATCTCACACGCATAAATATCTAAAATTCTATCTAAAATTCACTTGCACCATAAATTGTAAATATATAAAACTACCTTTTCACATGGAAAACGGTAGCGCGGATTTTCTGCTGTTAAATAACAATATCAATGAGATACCCGCGTTTTTGGAGCTTGATATTGTCGAGTTAAAAAAAAAAAAATGTAAGAGAACATTTGATCATCGTCCACGTTGCGATCGATCAGAATTCATCATTTAACCGCGGCCGCATTTGAGACATCGGGCGCGGAAGATTCGTCGGCTCGCGCATAATGCCATCCCCAGGATACCTTTGCCATCGATATTATGGATCACCGTATAAATAATGCGAGCGATGCGAGTGCGGATACGGCGGTAGTCGCCGCGGGACACGAACAAATCGTATTTCCGCACGGAGCTTTGGAATTCTCGCGGCTCGGCTACCGATACCGGCCGCCAACAATGGAAATGGACTCCGCGAGCATTGGGTGGCCCCTACAAGTGGCCCCGCATTCCAACATCGAATCCGCCGTTGGAGCCCGGCAATGTGAGCACACATGCAACGGAAGACCACGAGTGTACTTTCGCGCCCCGCATCTCGGACGCATGCATACCGCATCGCTAACAGATCGGCCAATTTTCGACTTGGATATGTTAAGACCTCCCACAATGTAGCGACCGCTTTCGGCCACTCCACGTTCACGATATATGACATCCCGGAGAGTCCGCTCAGCGCACGACGTTCCCGTTGAAAGCTTCAACTTTTTTTTTGTTTTTTGTTTTTTTGTTTTTTATCGCCGAGAGAAGCAAATAAAAATCAGCCGCATGTGATCGCGATGTTGTATTATCTCGATTGGCTATACAGTGCGGCACTAATTACATCGAAAACAATTTGAAGATAAAAGACTTAACGTATATTTGTTAATATATGTTTATTTACGAATATTAATGCTAAAAAGGCGTGTTTTTATTTTTGACGTCGAATCGTTTATTTATTTCTTACTTGGTATCAAAGTAAAAAATTTATCGCAGATCGACGCACGTAATTTACTTGATGTTGCATCCTTGACTACGTGTTTCTTCCAACAATATTCAGCGTGCAAAGCGGTAATACGAATGTCAGTCGGGAATCCATCAGTGTCGTAGGTCAAACGCGTGATCCCCAACTGCCAATATCTGCAAATTGCTCGGCCGCTTATGCGCGAAGGAACGTGTATTCAGTTTCCGAAAGTCTCGGGACGCAAAACGGCCGGACTAGAGAATCTGACGAACTATAATCCGCCAGACTCGCGCGCATATACGATCGAACGAGAGCGGCATTCCTCGAAGAACGAAGAAAGCGATCGGCCAGATCGGGCACGGCAGGAATGAATTTCGAGCGAAGTGGGATGGCGACGGAAGCTTCATCTCGTTCTCTCTTTCTCTTTCGGGCGGCAGCAGCGGCGAAATGTTACCGATGCGCACACAGAGACACGGGGTTGGAGGCGGTTCCGATGAACAGAGCCGCATTGTTTGTCGCGGGAGGCATTCCCCGCTGTCGGCTGTCACCGGAAACATTCATTACGGCGCGTCGCCCGCTAGGAATCACTAATGTATTCGACGGCAACGACTGCGGACGGTTTTCGGCGCGGCGAGGCGCTTCGCGGAATCGGAAATTCATATTGGCAAAAGAAAGCCGCGGCGGCGGCGGCAACGGCAGCTACTCGTCTTGTTACACAACGAGTCTGAAAGAGTCCGAAACGAACGGTCTCAATGGCATTCCCCTCCTTTCATCGAATCGCTCGTTAGCGATGGATCTCTTTCATGAGTTTAAAAAAAAAAAAGAAGTATTGTACAAAATTAAAATATGATATATCCAACATCCGAGACTCGGGATAGACAGTTAATCACCGTTGCAAACGGTATTATTGAAATTGTCGGAGCGAATTATTTTTTTTTTCCTTTCGAAAAAGCCGTCAAGAGTTTCGTTAAAATAAAATCGCATTTACACGCAGTGGACGAAGCGCGGTGACGGCTTATAAAATTCTTAATTATGTTGTCAAGCTTTTTATTTGCTCGCGCACCTGGTCTCTCTCACCGAGGGTGATAGGCGTCGACAAGACATACGGTAGGAGGAGAGTATCCAGATAATTTGACAGGGAGCATGCTCCTTAATAACTCTGTCTAGAGGGAGTTGTGTGATGTAATCTAACGACTCTATCGAGAGAGAGTCTTCACTCCTAGCATGTTGTATAAATTTTGTTTCAATTTTTTTTTGTAGACCGGATCACTGATTAGATACGCAACAAACGATAAAATATTTTCACAAAAAAAAGATACGAAATCAACTTTCGTCACGATTTATCGACTTCATTTATTATCCGAAATCGTTTCTTCCATCGCGCGGTGTATTAGCCTCCGTCCGGTTCTCAGATCCTCTCAGAGGTGTACAACAACTCACGCAGGAATGTTTTCACGCAGGGAGAGCAGGAGAAACGAGCGGCCGGGCAACTACCGAGTTTATAGGTTCCCGGAACGCAGTTCCAGGAACAGAGCGGGTTAAGTCAAATCGAACGGCGCGTGTGAACGCCCCTCATAACCGTCACTTTCTTCGGTTGCCGGTCAATCATCAGAGCGAGTCTACTGGCTCCCTCCGCCAAGTATAGCTCTGATGGAAGTGAGGCTTCGCGAATCCTCCCGATTCGAGGCTGGGAGTTCGATAGGGAGCTAACGCAGAGCTCTTCTGCGCGCGCGAGAGAGCGGTTATACTCTCTCGTTCGTAGCGAATGGCGGCGTCGCTAGCAGCCCGGTTGTTATCCGAGCTGTAAGTATACAGAGCCGCGCACCGTAGCGGGGAGAAGTGCACACATCGGTACGAACTGTGTAATTTGAGGGTAATTCCGCGAGTCGTATAACCTGTAGGTAATGCCAGCAGGCAGGCAACCAGCCAGAGAGGAGAGTGCATCAGTGCGCTGCTCGTTTCGTTTAATTGGTCGTTCCCGGGTTTACGAGGTTTCAAGCGAGGCGCTACGACGACGAAGAGATAGAGAAAGAGATAGAGATAGAGATAGAGATAGAGATAGATAGATAGAGCGAGAGAGAGAGAGAGAGAGATGAGAGGAGACGAGCCGCAAAGGATGCCAACCGCCGAACTACCAGCCACTACCGACGGAAATCTATGCGAGTCTCTATTTTCAAGAGCCACGAATCCTCGATAATTATTCTGTTAATTTCAGACACGGTTTCGATGTTAGAAACCCGCAATATCCATAAGTGGCAGCGAACAGTTTCGCGCGAAACGAGCTTGTTTCAAGAACAATCGTTTTAATAGATTGTACTTCCATTACGTTGACATCCGCGCGTATATATCTAACGCAAAAAGATCTCTGCCACGATGCCAACCGCTAATTTGTCCCGTTACCCGATTGTTGCCAAGATACGTTAATAACGGATACACTATCTTGAAAACTCGCAGCTCGTAGGAAACAAGCGCATAAAATCGCGCTTGTCGTGAATTTATCGCATCCCATTTGAAACATCAGTCATAATTACTCTTCGTTATTCTCGGTCTCACGACGACCGTCCTAATTTCCCAGCAATTGTTTATGCCAGCGCCCGCCACTGTCTCAAATCAATTTCCCAACGCGCTCGCTCGCTCGGGGGGAGGGCGGGAGAGCGCGCGCGCGCCGAGAGCGAATCGCGTAGGTATAACATACGCACGTAGGAAATGCGAGCGGAGGGTTTAATATCGCCAGTCGAGATAGAAGCAATAAATGCTTGTCGAGTAAATCAGGATGAAGCGCCATCGAGGAGCGCGTAATGGCCGCATTAAGTGAATAACTCACGGTTGCAGTGTCAGACTCTCGGGGGCGCAGCGCGAGGTGGGCGTCGGACTGTTAGGAACTGTTAGGGGTGATAGCGGTGCCATCAAACAACTTTACGGCGTTAAGTGCTCGCCCGGCACCGGCTGCTGACGCATTACCAACCTAATTTCTGCCAAATACCGACGCGCAGCCGGCGCGCAGTGAAACGTGTGCATTAGCGCGCCGTTGACGGATGGAGGAACCGTTTGATCTTCCGGTGGAGTGTAGCACGGCTAATGGCAACCGATTATTTTCGGTCCAGGCTGATGCGAAGCCGTCGCGTTTCGCCGCGCTTCTTTTCTCTCTCTCTCTCTCTCTCTCTTTCTCTCTCACAGTCTTTTTCCTCCGAGCCAGCTACGGCTTCTTCCCAAGCGTATCCTTGCCACCGCCATTAACAGCGCGTAACATAAATTGTTACAACGTAAGACGATGAAAAGAGTTGATTTATGGCAAATATATATTCGCGGCTCTTTTTTTTATTTTATTTTTTGTAATTTATCAGTTTTTTTTACATTATTCGTCCATCAGTCGCGAGAGTTACGACTTAGGCGGGTTATAACCGTTTCCGCGAGAAGCGATAGTTCGGTTCTAAAAGATTTTATGTTCTCGGCGAAAATAAAGGAGACGTCGCTCCTATCTCGGACATTTCGCGAAAGTGTTTTTCACAGATATACCCCTGCCCCTCCGATAATTCGCGCCACCGCGTTGACGGCGGTAAATCCTTTTCGTTCCGAATACTACTACCGCGGTACGCATTTTCACGTCGAATTAGTGACACGGAAAACGTGGCGTGGTTCGACAAGCGCATTGCCGCCGGTCGGGAGATCGCGATATAGCTGGAAAACAAGCGTAAGATCGCGGGAACCGGAGAATATATTTATAGCCGCCTCAAGCTATTAAGATAATTTATCGGGGCCATTACCGAACAAACGAGAGCATTAATCTATTCTAGCTTCATAAAGAGAACTTCGTCGACGATTTTGTAGCCCGCGCGCCAAACGAGCACTTCGGAGTAAATTGATGGATCCCCCTGACCTGGCGGCTGAGGACCCTCTGTAAATTGCTCGTAAATTTTTATTTATTCCGCCGCAAATAAAATCCTCGAGAAAGAGAAGAAGCGGTCGTCGCTTCGCTTCGGTGCCTCTTCTTTTTCTTCGGTGGCCGCGCAGCGTCGCGCCGCGCCGCGCCGCGCTATCGTCACTCGCCGACTCCTAATAGCGCTGGCGATTTTCGACGATCGTAATTTTTAATCGACATCAACTCGCCGCCGATATCTCGACTTTACGATCTCTCCGTATTTACACTTTTCATTGCTTCGGGGCGCGAATGCTGACGTGTGCGAAAGTGTTAGAAGATCGTTTGCCGATTGCTATAAAATACATCTCGGCTCGGCAGATTTAAATTTCGATATAATCACGTGTTTTTTTGCAATCGAAATAAAAGAAATATCAGTGGAAGGGGATGTGCAATATGATGAATAATATTTTTGTCGAGGTAACAAATATTCTTTGAATTTTCTCTGATTTTTGTCTTTTATTTCACCGAACACGAGAGCGATCGTGCGCGCACTTGATATCATCCCCCCTTTGCAGTAAGTGCATAAATGCAATACGAGGAAAGGAAAACGATTTGGCGACGCCGGAAAGGATCGCGTTGAATCCCGGTGGCGTGACGGGTCGCCTATTCGCGGCCGGGTTCGCATTGATCAAAGCGGCAATTACTGTCATCGTAATATTACTCGGGACGTTACTCACGACCAGGGCCAGAAACGCGCGGAACCGCGTCACCTCCACCTTAAACGTTGCGCGTCAGTATAAGCTGCGGCCGGGCGGTTGTGGTCCGTGTAATAATTTCCCAGAATTGCGTTTGATGTGGCGGGGCGTTATTAGTTTTCCATGGAAGCGTCGGCAATTTTTCACGTCGCTCTCGCCCTCTGACCCCGGGCCGGCCATGATTTGTCGGTCCCGGGCTTTACGCCCGCTTTGCTGACGCTTCGGACGAAGAAGTCGTTACCAAAAAGGATCAGACGGAAAAGGCGAGACCTCCGCTGTATATTTACGGCTCACTTTTATTTTCGACTAAAAGCCATAATACGCGACGCTGTTCAAACCAAACGCTAATATTTCATTTCTATTTTTATTTTATAACATCAGGTATTTTTTTTTTTTTCGTGCGAAAGAGATGTTTTGGTCGTCGAGACGACAACGCACTCCTTGACACGTTACGAGGTGTTAAATGTAGCAATTTGTACATTTTACTTCTCTTGTCGTTCGACAATCTGAGCTCCCGTATGATTCCGGGAAACAAGCGTGAAATCAGATAGGGTAAGACACGGTAGCTGGTGGCAAACATGAGAGAATCGTTGACACGGGGTGAGACGATGAGAATTCAATGCACTTTCGGAAAACGGGGAAGCGAGAGGTTCGGTGAACCAAACGGTCGGTCAATAAACGTCAGAAAACGGAAGAAACGGGGAGTCTCTACGGTCACGGTGCGGTTTCTTGAAATTCTTAGTAGGTTAAGGCTGAAAGCTGTGTCTAATAACAGCGCGGTCGTTCGAGGGTCAAACACGTAAAAACAGGGCAAAGATTTATAGCACACCACGAGCTTCGCTCAGCTTGATAGCATGCTGCGAGCGCGCGCGTTCACGACGACCAACAGGTACGAATTGATTTTTGCTGATCCTCCATCTAGCATCATCTATCAAGCGCAGAGCACTTTGGACAACTTCGGAAAACGATGAATGAGATTGCAACGAAAAAAACTTCGTCATTTCCTGATTTATTCAGTCCTAGAGCAATTACTACGTTCGGGAGTGAACGTGGAGTGACCCTTCGATTTCGGTTTGTTCGCATAATACTTTGAAAAGACGCAGATGATGCATTTTTCATTTTTCAGTCTATACAGATGGATGAAGCGTGTAGATGCTCGTGTACAGGTGGCAATCATTAAGATCGGGCTACCTGGACCAAAAGAAGACGACGGAAATACGTGGGAGGTCTTTATTCCTCGTCGAAGGGGAGGGAATCAGAAGTGGCAAGAGAAGAAGCGAGGACTCTCTCGTGTGCTATCCGCAAGATCTTACGAGGCAGGGTGCTTCTCCATCTATGAAGCTTCAGAGGGAGATGTGGAGAGAAAGAGGGGAGAGAGCTCCATCTATTTTCGCTTCCCTGCTCCAAGCAGAAGCGGGATGATTTATGCGGAGCGGGTGCCGCGGCTCCGCGCCGCGGGAGAATTCTCGCTTTCAGCTCCGCACCCAGCCGTGTCGCTGGGGTGGCGAAGTGTGCCTACGTTTTCTCTCTCTCTCTCTCTCTTTCTCTCCTGCCGTTTCACATCAACGCGAGGGCCGCGATGAGTCTTGCTCGAATAACGTGCAACTACCGGGCCATCCTTCTTTTCTTGTCCCGAGTCCTTTCCCGAATATTTCCGCGGGAGGCAAGGCTAATCATAGAGCGACCCATGAAACTGGCCTGAATTATGTCGCAAGTGAATAGCAAGTGAAATGACTCAGGGTAAATAATGTCGCGCAATTTGTCGAAAATGAAGCCGCGAAATCAGTGCAGCTTGAGGCGCTGTTCCAAATTGCATACAAGAGAAAATTTCTTGACTTATCTTTTTGGGGGATGGAGAGGGGGGAGCAGATATTTTCTTACGCGTGAGAAACAAGCGGAACTTGCCGAGGAGAAAAAAAAATTTGCAGCGAACGAAATTTATTTTATCAATAGTATAAAACTTGCTGACACATTGAGAAAGTGTGTGTCGTATATATTTACTTCAGTGGCAAACACGTTGCACGTTTGTAAAGTTACATTAATTCACTCGCAAAGAGATATGAATCGACAACGACGGTTGTCGATTCGATATGCAAAATGCTTTATCGCAATGATGGATTGGTCGTTACCAGTCGTCGCGGTTAAATCAAGGCGAAGTACGTATATATATACATGCACGCCACCAGCACCGCGCGCCGTTACGGATATCATCAAGGAGAAGCGCTCCAAATTACCTTCGATGAGTAGATCGCTAACAAAGGCACGTGTTTTGCTTCTTCACCCGGCTTCCATTTATCTCCGCGGGCACAATACGACCCGGATTTGACACATCTATCAGCGCACAATGCTCAGCCCGGTCCGCCCCCGTTCTTTACCCGCCTCTTCTCGGCCTGACGCCGACGATTGCTCGACGGAACAAGCTTCTAACCCGCCATAGAGACTTCTCTCGGGCGAAAACTCCCGACGAAGAAAATATGACTGGTGTTCTCCCAGCAGCAGCGCGTGACGTCTTCTCTCCGACACATAATTGCTCTTCTTATACACCTCGCCTCTTCTACCCGGTGATCTGAAATCATCGGGTTCGATGCGATACACGAACGATACGCGATGTGCCGACACCTACACCTATACTCGAAGGTGCACACACCTGAGACGTGATTCTCGTGTAGGTACACGTGAGTACGTGTAACGCGCCGTTGCGTGCGCGATGATAGTCGCTCGAGGTACGAAGTCATTATCGGGAACTTGCTTTTGAGAGGCTCGTACGGAAAGAACCACTGACAGAGGCGATTACCACGACAGCCGTCGACTTTATCGGAAGAGTACACGCGAGATATCGGCGAGGCGCAGGAAAGGCCTGTAAATTAACGATTGTACAGGCAATGCCGCGGGTCAAAGCGAGCCGCTAAGCCGTTGAATCGTCATTATCGCTCTCGCGGAGTGGTGACGCTGATAGATGCCGCCTCTAAATGATGATGGATGGCTCGTATAACTGTCGCAATATACGGCTACCCGATGAGCTCCGTATCTTGATTTACTGCCCGTACATTCGCCATTTTGCAATTCCGCTTACGCATAAGTACGCTCGCGCCTGCCATTATCACCGGATACCTCTCTCTTAATTTCTCGTGAAAAGAAAAAAGAATAGAAATAAGAGAGTGAGAAATTGCGGCGACGCCGACCGATGATTCGCCAAGTGTCAGCGTCCTTTCATAAAAGACATCGACACTTGGCCTCAAATAGAAATGCTAAGGAAACTGACATTAGAAATTTATTAGAATATTAGAGAATGTTCTAGAGTCAATGTGCATTGACGTAAGGCGCAAAGTGTGCACATGTTATTTAAGCAAGATAAGCATTCTCTGTTCTCTTTAAAATCTCAAACAGATTTATTAGTAGAATTTCTCACAAGCTTATACACATTTTATATTGTTTTGAAGAAAAGATAATGATATACGGAAAAATGGTTAAGAAAGACCGTGAGACATAAGTACAATTAATATCATATGATATTTTATATTGTTCCTGATAAGTTTTAGATTGATTTTCGATCTTTAACCATATTTTTTTCAACTTTGAAATGTCAAAGCTGGCACAACAGCTTCAAAACAATCAAAGTTCTTGCACTAATTCTGTACGCAAGAGCAACATAAGTCCATTTTTATCGTTTTTGATCTCTAAAATAACACGTAGAGACATGATGCGATTTAGAAACTAAAAGATAGAACATATAGATAATGTTTATCGGATTAACATCTAAT
Organism: Pseudomyrmex pallidus; assembly: GCA_014825455.1. Lineage (NCBI taxonomy): Eukaryota > Metazoa > Arthropoda > Insecta > Hymenoptera > Formicidae > Pseudomyrmex > Pseudomyrmex pallidus. Next base: position 2,662 of record QVNV01027010.1, on the reverse strand, counting down.
ATTTTCGTCTAGTCGGACCGAGATAGCAAACATGAAAGTCATTTATTTTGAGTACATTATTCTCGTCTGACACATCTGATAAAATATTAAATGTAACACATGACTTTTTTAGTCTTTTATAAATATCAGATCATTACTTATCAATAAAAGAGATAGAAATGGAAGTAACGATAAAATCAATTCGTTGCGTCGTCATATATAATCAAATAATAATAAACAGCGTTCTAACTTATGTTTACTCGAGATAAAATTGATCGATGTTTAAATATAAAAGCGAAGTTACACACACACACACAGAACGTTACACGTACATTTATTATTGACAGTCGAAAGAGATTATTTTATAACACAGTAATTAATTAGATTTATATTTCACGAAAGTTTAACTAAATAAACACACTTCACAATTAATCGCGTATTTCACATTTAATGCTATCGATTCTTCGAATCTCATAAAATACTTCTGTCCTTCTGTTTTTTTCTGAAATAATTTCATTTCTTCAAATTAACGTGTTCAATTATTTTTTTTTGTACAAATTAATTAGAAGACACATTTGAACTCTATAAGAATTTTAACAAACTTCAAATATTTTGTTAAAAATTCGAGGTGAAACGTGTGCAGATAGTCTGAAAATAAACGATGGCGCTCGGGTTTGCAGTCATCGTAGCTGAAAGATCGGTCCGATCTACTCGTGCAAATGCCGCTCTCGCTGCCACAGGTCCCTATACACACCCTTCCCATCCTGTTTTCATTTACTTCGGTTCATCCCGCCGCGATCGCGGCACATCATTCATCACTCTGATGCATAGGCTTCCATAATGCTTGACAACGAACCGACGAGACAGCCATGGCTGTGACGCAAGATATTTTCTTCCTCGCGCGGCTAAATTAACGTCTTGTCATTAGCAGGTCGTTTCGGACTACCGTGCCGATCGTAACCAGCTGCGAAAAGTCCGTTCTAGTTGTAACTCGACGTTGACGACGTTGACGACGTCTGGTTTCCCTTTTCACTGTGTCCACATCTCTCCCTTTCTTATTGTCGCTCTACGTTTGTCTTCAGAACAATTCAATCACAGGAATGAAGCGGACAGAATTAGGAGGAGTTTTAGAACTGTCTTAAGAACGCGAGATTTTGTTAAACAAACGTCAAGTGCAGACGCGACAAGTCTATTACACGAGCGAAAAGTAAAATTGTCTCACTTCGAGAATTCGTTTTACCGGCAACGCGTTTCACCGAGCGCGTCATAGGAGTTTTCTAAATATATATAGATTCTCTAAAATTGAGTTGCGAAAGTACCGATCTTTTTAATTCAACAATTTAAAATTGTATTCCTTCCCGTCGGATTTAACGTGGTATTGTACACAGAAGCGTCAATAGCTAATTCCCAGAGTGGAAAGATCACGGTGCGCGGGTAGAGGTTCGCGCGCGAAGGTTTCGCGGTGCAAATTAGCGTGGCGAACCAACTGCTGAATCAGTAAGGGAAACTGGCATTAGCCCCTGACACCTTGACGAGAGGGCAACCGTGTGTTGTGAGTTATCTGCGCGAGTTACTCGCGTCTGGACCTGTTACTATCCTGTCTCTGGTTGGTAGTGCGCGTTACTCTTTACCGATTTATCGGCGGTAATAATTTATCGCGCCCGCCGCGACGGATCAGACAATGTAATGGCCTGGTGATCGATCGAGCCACCGTGATATGTCACAGCGAGATTAGCTGACACGTCAAAATGGACTCGCGTTTATCTCCTCGGCCGGAATCGCGCAATGAGCATTTCCTCGAAAATCATCACACATTCTTATCGGACAATTGACATTTTGATCGTTTTTTCCGGGAAATCTTACGTAAATAAGGTTTACGCGAATCGATCGATCTCTCGATAAATTATCGCGCATGAGCAATCATCGAAAGTTATTTATTACATATTGTCTCGCTTGTCGAAACGTAAATGTTTTAGAAAATTTATATTACATGTGCATTCGAATTTTTCACAAGTCACGTTACGGTTGCAACCGATGCAAACCAATTGCATTACGCTTCAATTTTATATTCCGGGTCACTTTATGTACAAAAATATTGAATACATCACGTTCTCTATTTTTACGAGCCTTTGATGGTTTTATCTCATACGATTATATTTTAGTTATTACTCCATCGTAATATTTACATAATAAATATTACATCAAACACAGACTTCGACTTTGTATAATCGTCTTTGTGCAAACACCATCGAAAGCCTACGTAGCAGGGTAGCGAAGCTGATCGATGGGCAGCTTGACGGACGAGTGAGGGGTTGTCGAAGCCTTGACCCTGGTCGGCAGCTTTAATGCTCGCGGCTCGCAGAAGAGCCGATGCTCTTTCCGCCGTCCAGATCGAGACTCAGCTGTCCGTATAGATAGGAATCTGGTCGGAGCTTAATGACGGCTCGTGACGGACGGGTATCGAGAAGCCGCCAAGTCGGGATGCTGCGGTTAAGTCGGATGGAGAAGAAAGGGTTTCGCGAGAGGGAAACGGGAGTCGGACGTGTCACATCTAACGGAGCCGCGAGATCTACGAGTCTCGTTTCACCGAGAGCGTCGGACTCTTTTAAGTTTGGCGGATGATTCCTCCGTCCGTTGCGGAATCGAGGGCGTAGTTAGAAATTGAGAAATGCGAGGCGCATAA
>QVNV01027007.1:0-12894 GCA_014825455.1 Pseudomyrmex pallidus | reverse complement strand
TGCACGTATTGTTGCGTAATGTTTTTTTTCTGTCACAATTATCACTTATCGCGAGTTGCAATAATTAGAGAGATATATGTTATAGAATTATATCGAAGTCTCGGTTAATTAACATTTAACAGCACGATAATTTCGATGGAGGAGAGCAGCGGTAATCAGGAGCAGATTTTCGAGAATCTCAAATTGCACAAGGAGGTTCTGAGCGGCGTGAAGCAACAACCCTGGTCTCTTCGGCGAAAGATAAAGCTCGTACGCCAGGCCAAGGCTTACGTTAGACGACACGAAGGCGCATTGCAGGAAAGGCTCGCTCAGAGTCACAGCACAAAAGACGTCATAGCGCGCATTACGCTCTTCGCGACGAAAGTAAATGGGTGTGATTGTTGTAAAAAAATTGCAAAGTAACACACCGAATGCAACGTCACCGCAAATATACACGTTGTTATTTTAGAAATGGCAGTACTTTCGACGAGAGCTGATCAATCTGCGAACGTGGCTCATTCCTTGGGAGATTCGTATTATGGAAATAGAATCTCACTTCGGATCAGCCGTTGCGTCCTACTTCACTTTTCTTCGTTGGCTTTTCTGGATCAATTTTGTTATCGCAGCAACTCTTGCGACGTTCGTGACAATACCTGAAGTGAGATCTATCATTACGTCGGAGCTGATAAAAGTTTTCTTTCGAATGAGGAGAGAAAATTATTACTAATCTTGTTCTTAATAAGGATAGTGTTTTGGAACAAGTTGTTTTTCTCCAACAGATATTGACCGCGAACGCGACACTCGCCGGCGAAAGAAAACACGTGCCAGAGGAAGAAGCAATTAAATCGAAGCACTTGTTAACTTTGTGGGAATTTGAGGGAGTGCTGAAGTACTCCGCGTTCTTCTACGGGTGGTACACCAATCAGGATTCGAACAGAAATTATAGACTACCCTTGGCATACTTCGTTACGAACCTAGTCGTCTACACGTACAGCTTCGTCGCAATCTTGCGCAAGTACCGACTGAAAACTCTCTTTTTGTCTCTGAACAGCTTCTTCTAGTGAATTAACAATTTATTGTGTCTCGTTGTATTTAAAATATCAATAAAATAAGTTTCTTGAAAGTGTTTGAAATTAATTTTGAAGCGATGAAAATGAATCGATCTGCACATCTTTTCTTTTTTATGAAGACGAAGCAACGAAGTAAGTATATGTGAAATAAATCCCTTGTTTCAGAATGGCGGAAAATTCGCGACTAAGCAAATTGACGGAGAAGAAAGAAGAATATGTATTTTCGTGGAAACTTTTCACAGGATGGGATTTTATGATTGGTAATCCAGAAACTTCGCACAACCGCACGGCCAGCATCGTGGTCGGCTTCAAAGAAGCCCTTCTGGAGGAAGCGGAGAAACAAAAGGACAAAAGAAAGTAAGCTGAAACAGCGCTTTGAACATTGCGAGTATTATTTTTGGAAATTTATCGGCATTTTGTTTATACAGTTGGAAAATCATATCTATGAGAATATTCGTGAACATAGCGGTGTTATCATTGCTCGCGTTATCGGCATACGCGGTGATCAAAGTTGTCGAACGAAGTATCATCGACTCGCACAACTGGTGGCGACAAAATGAGATCACGATTGTGATGTCTCTGATCACGTATCTCTTTCCGATATTATTCGAGATTCTCGGCTTTCTTGAAAGTTATCATCCCAGAAAGCAGCTTCGAATACAACTGGCACGGTAAAGACAGTAATTGTAATTAATACATTTGTTATATTAATCGCAACGCGGACAGGGAGTGCAGTCACGGTAAAAGCGATGTACTCGGCTGTTTTTTCGTTTCAGGATAATGGTCTTAAACTTGCTGAATCTCTACTCGCTGATATTCGCGTTGTTCCATAAAATAGGCACCATGGTACGTTTTTATTTGCAGCTCTGACACAGACGTAAAAAAAAAAAAAAGAATGTGTATAAGTTTTTTACGTACTTCATCTTTCTTGTGCGTAAACAGGAGAGATGAAACACGTAAAAAGTTGTCTCTCTTTACAGAAACACGATCTTTCCGGCTATTTCAAAACGACGAGCGAAAATTGCACATTTAAAAAAACCCCGTGCGCCAACAAGCTAACGCAACAGATCGCGAAACTGGCATCTTTGAGTCTTTTAGCAAGCAATGTCACCCACTTTCACGCTAAGAGGGAAATCTCAGAATCAAGTACGACTTGCCTATCGTAAAGAATTACTCTGAATATTGCCACTAAGCGAGACATAGTACATTGTCACATTTCAATCTCGCATCTTACATTTATTTATTTGACGATTAAAAAAATTTATTTATTTAGTTTTGAAATTCTCCAACAAAAATTGTATCATTATTGCTCCTCCTCATTTAGTTTTGCCACATGACAGACAGCAAACAATCTTCCTCAATCCCATCTTGACTGGCGACACATTGTACGACGATTTCAACGATACTTATGATTATCCCAACACTTATTACGATAATTATGATTACGAAACTTCGGACAATGGCGACGAATTGTACACCACATCTTCTTACGAAGATAATCTAATTACGGATAGCAATCTGACGCACTATGACGCAAGCTCAACTATAGTTGCCAAGTTTTTGACTGATTCAACAACTGCCGAAAATTTATATACGAGTTCTTCTACTTCGTCCCAGAGTGAAACTGCGCCATCGACAATAATCGAGCAGAATGCGATAGAAGGTGTATTGTTTTTTTTTTTTTATCTCTTTGTCAGATATGAATTTCGTAACAGTTATTATTTATATGTATGTTATAATTTATATGATGAGAAAAAAATAGAAACTTTCTCATATATCGGTAACAGAATCATCGGAAACTACTGACGTCGATGTCTTCGGCAAATCGTCAACAGTTTTGCTACCATCAGACAATAAGATATCGAGTAAAAAAGTTAGCGACTCACCCACAACAATTACAACGTACATTCCAGAAAGTAGCGTTTCTACTTTACAATTAAACGAAGACGTGAATTCGCCGTCAAAAGAAAAGCACGTGACGATATGTTTCGAAAAAATATGCACTACCGCGCAAACGAATTTAGGTAAATATTCGTTAAGTAATTACACTTTTATGCATAGTCACATTGAGTTTTGACGAGATAGATAAAAATGCAACAGTTTACACACTGTTTTCAGCCAAGTCTTTGGATCAGTTAGATTCCAAGACTCGTAAAAAATTACGTCAATTGTGCTGGGAAACTATGTTTGGTCAAGAACTCGCCAAGCTCACCGTCATGGACTTGGTAAGATGTAAAGATAAAAAAGTAAGCCACAAAAGAGAGACATTATGGATTTCAATTCTATACTTTTTTAAATAGAAGTTGTAGATAATATAATTTTATGTGTATAATTACATACATTTTACATATAATTGTTATCTCAAATTGTTATATTTGTCGTACATGTGCAACTTGTGGTTTCGTCAGATACTAACTATAGTAGCCACTCTCATCATGGATTTCTTTCGCGCCGTTTTCGTGCGTTTTATGAACAATTGTTGGTGTTGGGATCTTGAGAAACAATTTCCGCAATACGGCGACTTCAAGATCGCCGAAAATATTTTACATTTGGTAAACAATCAAGGCATGGTTTGGATGGGAATGTTTTTCAGTCCCGGTTTAACGGTATTAAATCTCGTCAAACTTGGCATTCTGATGTATCTACGTTCTTGGGCCGTTCTGACGTGTAACGTACCGCATGAAGTGGTGTTCAGAGCCTCCAGGTTGTTTGTAACATTATGATACGCTATTTTTATTGGAATATAATCTTCGCGCCGCAACCGTAAATAAAATAAAATAATTAATAATTGCACATCTTTGCAGATCCAACAATTTTTACTTTGCGCTTTTGTTGACTATGCTATTCTTGTGCGTGTTACCGGTCGGTTACGCTATCGTCTGGGTCGAACCTTCGTGGCATTGCGGTCCGTTCTCTGGATATCCCAAGATTTATAACTTGGCGACGAAAAGTTTGATAAGCACGCTTCCGAAGCCGATTCAACGGTAAGCTATAACTTTGCTCATCTCTCAAAAATCGTATGTGTACGCAACGTGTTGTTTATTATATAATTTAATGTAATTTTTTTAGATGTCTCGATTACGTTGCGTCGCCCGGTATAATAATACCACTGATAGTTTTGATGGCGTTAATTATTTATTACATGGCATCTCTCGCTGGATCTTTGCGAGAAGCGAATACCGATTTAAAGGTACGACAGGACACGTGCGAAGTGTTTTGTTTTTCATGGATGTTGATTAAATTTTTTCATGTTTATATTTAAATAGAAAATAGTGATGAAATATACGTGTGATGAAAATGCGTTTCAGATGCAACTGCGTCGCGAACGTACGGAAGAACGTCGCAAATTATTTAGAATAGCAGGAAAAAGACAGAATGTGACGGATACTCCATTGTCGAGATGGAAAAAGATCCTCCCGGCATTGCCGCAAACCAAAACAGGAATATCTCGAAATTCGGAAGTTAGTGAAAAAAGTGACGTGCGTGTTGCGATGGAAAGCTCGGGTGATGCGGCGAAACAGTTCGCGAACGATGGAAAATCATTACGCCGCAATCAGACGTCTCATTGTAACGAAGAGAAACAAAACGAACGAGAAGATAATTCGAAATTAAACGATGCACTTTCCAGTAAAACGTATGACACTTTTATAATTACTGATAAGACGAAAGAATTGCGTTAAAAATCTTTCTTATCGATTATATTTAAAATAATGCAATAAATTATTCTCACAAGCAGGCCAAGCAATTTCGTCGGATGTTCATGGGATTCGCAATTGAGCGAACAAACTGTGATGTCGGAAATTGAGGTAAACGATAAAAAAAGTGAATGATATTCTGAATTGAACGATATATTTCCGAAAATCACGATCAACAAACAACGTAATAAACCAAATCAGAATCAATAAAAAATATATATACGTATATTATATTTAAATATCTTTTTATATATTAACCTTAATTTAATAAAACTTTGGGCGTAGATTTTTCGAAATAAAAATTATTTTATGTGATTAATGTGTGTTCGTTTTTATTTCTATACAGTGTAAAAATGTTTATAAATATTTATAAAAATAAGTGTTACATTGCTGAGATAGATAACGAGACGTAAAATACAATTATCTCTAAAGACACGTTCCAAGAAAATAGACGGATCTTTAGAAGATCGAGCGTACACGTAAAATCACACTTCGATTGAGCAATTGGCACGTTTCTACATCGGACAGAAAAATCGCAAGCGTCCCAAAAGCGAATTTGAATGGTGTGAGAAAATTATTTGTACAGAAGCGCGCTTTATAACGTGTACCGAGATATTCTGCGTGTAAAACATATATTTACAGTTATCACCGGTACGTTACGTTTAATTTCGTGTTAGCACATTAAAATTAAATACATTTGTTTGACTCTCTTTTAAAACAATACGATTATTTTTAAAAATGTCAATCGTTTGTATTTGAAAGTTAGTTTGCGAGTGATTGCCGACAAATAGTAAATTTCTCTCAATTCCGGTATTTGTGCGCTTCCCGAGGAAAAAAATCCTTTCTTCGTATATATGAACAAATACGAATATGACTAAATATCATATATAAGATTCTCTCGGTCTCATATATGATTATATTGAATTATAATACAACTATAGAATTTGAATGCATATAAAGGACTTTTTTCCCGGGTTGCAACATGTTAAATATAATCTGTTACGTATATATCAGTATTTATGCGCCAAGCGATTGCGATGTTCGTCCAGAAGCATTGACGCTTCACTCATAATTTTTCCAGTGGTCCGTACCAAGAACAATAACTGATATTCGTCTATAACGGTCAAAGCTGTCTTCGTCTTGACAAGAGCGTGAAGTACATTTGCTCTTTCCAAATCAAGCCATCTTTGAAGCGCCACTTCTCTTTCTCGTGGACCGCCGAGAGGCACGTCCGCCGGACCCCACAGAACAAATTCCAACACAGATTTCACCTAATCATCAGAGACATGGTTAATTGTATGCCACAATTCAATGAGATGTAACAAGCAGAGACAAAAAAGATTGTAACATTGCTGTGAAAAAAGTCTAACTGGAAAATTTCTGAACTTTTTGCGTACGTGCGCAAGGAAAATAGAATAAAATAAGCAAATGCATTTTTACCTGCGACAGTGTAACTGCCTTTTCACGTATCAGTAGATCTCGTATGAGAGGGAATTCATTCGTCAGATGCATTTGCTGCAGTGCTAATAGAGCGCACTCGCAAAGGGATACCCGTTCCTCACCGGGTTCATCACTCGGGTCTATATTTAATCTTCTGCAAAATAAAAATAAAAATAAAAAAACAAAAACCTGAATAAACAAGACGCGCGTATTTACTGTACGTAATCGAATTGTCACATGTAGTTACTAACCCTTGCAGAAGGTACAACCGATAATAAACATCTTCTCTGCACAGGACAACGTCATTTAAAGATTTGCTGGTGTACTCGATCCCGCGCGCTTGAAGACTCTTAAGCGCGTTAACCAATTGAAGAAGCACGAATGACGCCTCCTTATTTGCACTCTCGTTGTTTAAGTTTTTCAACATAGTATCCCCGAACAATTGTATTGTAGTCACGTGCGAACATGTGAGAACCGAAATTGTCGCTAAAACAACAATTATCATCTGCGTTATAGCGAGGTTTGGATTTTATTTTTTCGTCGCTCACGAAAACATACAGCGTGGGTATCACCTTCTGCGTTCTCGCTCCTCGACGGCCGCACCTTTTCAATTATCTCCATTGGCACTGTGTCTACGAACTCTATTACAGGTGTCAGATAAAAATCTCGTTGCGGCATCGGCATAGCTATGTCGAACGCTATACACAGAGTGACGTTTTGATCGTTCCACGTCGCTGGACAAAACAATCTTCTGCATATAGAAATCGACGCTGAAATATCAATGTTGAAGTGTTTCAACTGCGGATTCGTATTCATGAGAGCACGTAAACCCGACGGCAACTGGATGGTCTGATTTTCCTGAGTAAGTTTAATTAAAATTTTATTTCAACGCATACACACACGCGTATGTACGCGCAACAGTCTATATTCCGTATTACTGCAGATCAAAAACGTACCTGCTCGACAAATTGGGCAAGCGCCTCGTGATTCGCCACAACTACCGCGCCGTAATTATCCTCGAGACTTCGATGAACAACCGTGCGTCCTCTTCGTTGCCTCAAGCGACCCATCTTCGGCCCCTCGTCGTCGCGATTTTTCCAATCCTGATCCTCCTCGGCACCCTGAAGTTTTTATAAGCGCGCGTCTTTCAAAAAAAACAACCCACGAATTCACGCGAAACAAATAAACAAACTTGTAATTCCTAATTTCACGTACCTCGTCGCCGGTGTAAAAACTGTACGGCGCGTAAAGTTCGCTCTCGGTCTCGCTGCCGCAGTACGGCAACGAGATCGATCTCACGAACGAATGCTGATGATGATGATGATGATGCTTCTCTCCTCCATCCCCGCCCATTGCGCTACTATCGGACTTCCTTTTGCAAGCGGTGCGAAATCTACCTCCGCCTCCGTGTCGCAACTCGAGATTGGAATCGCATTCGGGCGAACTTGAGAGACACTCGTACACGTGACTGTCGTTGGATGTCTGTTGGAATGCATTTATTTTGTTGCCGAGTCGTATACAATTTACGAAGTCGGATTCAGACGACATGCTAGATGTGCGAACGATGATATTAAATAACGATGATTAAAAAAATTGATTGGAATTAGTATATGATCGCTACGTTGCATATTGCACATCGTCTGAACAAAATAATGAGATTCAAAGTGAACGGGAGAGTCTTGTTACCGGCGAATCGGAAGCGCGTCGTACGGTTGCGTCGTAATCTTGAAACTGATTTTCCGATGTGCTTGAATGCGTCCGTTTCGGTACAGGTTGAAAAACGGCTCGGTCTCTCATACTAGCCGTACGTTGGGGTTTCGAAGGTGCAAGAGCGCTGCGCACCTCACCTGTAACATCCTCCGCTGCTGCAGGCACGTCAGCCATCGTCAAGCGCCACGGGTTAGTATCACAAGACACAAGGCATATCACGAAACGAGCTAGCTCTAATCTAGACACTAGTTCACCTGGCGCAACTAAGGTGCTAGAAAACTTCCCGCCACACACACATACACACGCACATTTCTATATAAAAAAAAAAAAAATGAGATTCCAAGTGACTGTAATGAACGTTAGTTCACACCCATCATGCGTCCCACGCATATAAATGTTCTTTTTTTTTTTTCTATCTGGCTAGTATTCGACGAATAACAATCGTTACTGTGCTGTTAAAAAAATTAATTTGTAATATCTAAGTTATTCTGCAATGATCTTTTGCAACGACAACCATTTTTGTTATTTGACATTATGACGCAGTGTGTCGCCATTCTCCGTATATTCCAAAGGGATTTATATACATTACATTAGTTTTATATTTTATTATTTCGATAGATTCGGTACATATTCGTAATACATACAATTGAATATTTTTGACAACACTATCAATGTAGATTAAGTGGAAAAAACCACTGGTCGACAAAAACTTTTTCACGGACAGCAAGGTAAGCGAAATCAAACAGACATAAGAAAAATCAAAGCTTTTACGTTTCATTCAAAGTACGTTTAAGTTCAAAAAATTGGATGCCAAAAATATGACGGCCAGTTTATTGCGCGCAATCACAGTGCATGCGGCGTTAGTTGCGCTCAGCGTCGGTTAGAGGAGTCAACAGACGTCGCTTGTGGTGGCACGCGGCACACGCACCGTTACATAACTACCGTAAAAGGAAAGAAAAAAAAAGAGAGAGAGAGAGAAAAAGAGGAAAAAAACGGAGAGAGACGTGAACGGCGGCGGTATGCGCAACGGTAACGCTTGACTAGAGCCGCGCTTATGTCAGCGCGATAAACGTGACCGTTGTTCGCGTTAATGATGGGGGATGGATGCGGAGGTGCACCGAACAAGCCACACAGCATCGGAAGAGAATTCGTTTCACAGTTTTACACGCGGCATGCGTGTTCGCGTGCAAGAGAAAGAACAAAAAAGACGCCGATTTTTCTTTTTTCGACAATATACGTTTATTTCAGATGTTTGACACATTACAGAATAATTCTCGCATTTTTTTTTTTTTACTTTTACAAAGATTGTAAGACAGATTCGTTGATGAAGCATTGTAACAAACAATTCGTTTTGCTTAACCAGCCATTCTCAAACTTCTCTGTTGCAAACTTAACGCGAAAGGAAAAAAAAAAAAAAATAAATGCGCGCGATCGCATCCAGGAGAGAGAAGAAATAAAAACCATACCACTTTAAAAAATGAACATCACTTATAACACTACGTTACGTACTTATTATATTGTGTAATGAAACAATGCAATGAAAAACAGTCAAATCTCGTTCGAAAGAATAGGAATAACTTCTTTCAATGAGAACATTTATCACAGAATATGTGACTTTTTTTTTTTAAGAATGAATTTTTTCTTTAAGCATTTCTTCAGAAACTTGAAGCTTTTACAATCCGGACGATAATTTTCTTTTTTTTTTAATGGCATAGAAAAACAGAGTTCTTACTACAGTAACGTGTAAATATCGCATCGTTATGTATATATATGTATGATCGGGATAGGAACTCATTTCTATGTAAATTAAATTAAACTTGATTAGTTTCATTTGATTTCGTGTCACACGCGGAAACGTTTAATCGAACAGACGTGTCAAGAAAAAAAAAAGCAAAGAAAATATCCGGTGTCACGTGGCTCGATCGCTCTGTGCGATCCCCGCTCAAGCGGACTGACGTCTCTCTCTCGTTTTAAAGAAGCGGCTGGCGCGAGGGCGTTTTGTGTGAGTATGGCTGTTAACATCGAGAATGATCGCGACGTTTGGTTTGCTCAGTTGCACTGTATGGGTCTGAACTTACCCAGATTCGCATAAATCGAGTCCGAGGTCGTCGCGGTCGTCGGTCTCCATGTAGCTTTCGACGACATTTTGTCGCTTCTGGAGGAAGCGACGTTCAACTTGAGCTCCGCGCGCGGCGGCGGCGGTCTGACCGGTTTATTCGCCGAATCCGCCTTGGACCAATCTTCCAAGGACTGGTTTCTCGGCGGCGGAGGTGGTTTTCCAGGCCTCGCTGTAATAGCAATCGCAATTTAGCGAAAAATTTTAATTCTCAGTTTTCATCGGATATTTAATTAATTTAATTGAACCAACTTACCCGTTGACGATGAAGGAAATCGTGTCATTTTCGATCCGTCATTCTTGGCACCGCCGCAGGAATCCGTCTGATCCTCGCCGATTTTTGCGGCAACTCGATCGCTTCCCACCACCTCAACCGCGGCACCGTCCAATTCCAGCGGATGGATGATCTCCAGTCGCGGTTTCGGTTGAGGTGTCGACGGTATTTCATCAGTCTTCGCACCAGACGTCTGACCGGTCATCATGTCCATGTCCTTCCTCGAGCCCATTCTTAGAAATCTCTTCAAAGAGAAACCCTTTCGATTTCTGCCTCTCTTTTTCTCTCCCCGCACTTCTTTCTCGGTCGTCAGACTGTCCTGCGACAGGGATATCGTTCTTCTCGGGGTGGACTCGATGGACTGCTTGTTCGTCGAGTTCGTTGGATCCGGCGCGTCGCAGACCGCTTTGCGGAACTTCGGACTGCACGAGGACGATCTCTCTCTCTTTTCTTTCTCACGCACAACCGGCGAGTCAGATTTCAGATTCGCTCCTGGATTACGGGCGAACAAAGACGAGACCGGTAGATCTTCCTCCGGTGGTCGCGGGGCCATTCTTCTCTTGTTCGGCGAGCGAACGAGCTCCATCGTCGAGACTGAAACGGGAGTAATTTCTGGAAACTCTTCATCCGGCGAGACGTCTTCGTCTACTTCTCCATTTTCTGGTGAATGGCATCCCGTCGGAACTATTGTCGCGCTTAAGGATGCGGACAACGGTAGAAAACTGGATTTTGCCAACACTTTCCTTTGATTTTCCTTTGATTCTACGTTTTGAGTCGAGGAAGTTCGATTGGCTTCCGACGGAATCTCGTTCGAGACGTTTGTTTCCGTTGAACGTCGAGATTCTGCTTCTTTCGCAGCTGAAATGAAATTGTAATGATATTATGATATTATATATAAGCACGCACGCGTAGACAAATTATATTCAACGCGAAGAGAAATTTACAAAAACTATTTAAGACAAATATTAAAAAATCTAAATTTAAAAGATAAAACCTAATACTCAAATTATTCGAAATAATTTGTATATTACAAAAATGAAAAGTATATATTTCTCTCGTTTTTTTTTGTGAATGCACTTCGAATGTGACTAACCCGAATTCTGAACGGATTTGCTGGCGACGTTCTGAACCGACGGCGGTGGCAACACGTAATCAGGAATTTTTTTGACTACGACCGGACTCGTCTTAGGGTTCGGATTTGTCTTGGCAGATAGGATCACAGGTTTCTGCGGCACAACTGGTTTCGTCTTCGGATCGTTGTTAACGTTACCGTGCAGAAAAGAGGGCCTCGGTTCCGTACTTGCAACCGGCGGTGGACTGTTCGGCAATGCTGGCGGTTCCGTAATTTCTGCGTCGTCCGCTTTTCCATCTGGTTCGCCAGCGAGCTCGCGACTGCTCTCGAAACAGAACTTTTTCTTCTCCTCTGCGGTCTCGCATTCGACTTGACGCGGCGACGGAATGTTCTTGCTATTGTCGACGGTTTTTGCGTTCTTGATGTCACCAGCGTTCACTGAACGATCGCTCTCGAACGTTTTCTCGTTTTTCAGAGGCGTCAAAGCGAGTTCAATCCCGTTCTCTCTCTTGTCATTTTGTGAGAGACATTCGCTGTTCTTCGACTGTGTGGCTGTTCTGCTCGCACAATCGCTCTCCGCCACGTTGTTATTCGGCACGGACTGCGCGGGTATCCTTGACATTTCGACTTCAGTCTTTCTCGTCGTTAAAACGCCATTAACGTTTGCAACGTTTTTCTTATCGGCGTCACAAACGAGCGAGTACTTGTGTGTCGTCATCTCTATCTTTTTCTCCGCGCTCGTAATGACAGAATTTGTTGTCGACGAATTTTCCTTACGTATAACTGCGATCATATTGGCAGACGGGATCAATGGCATGTCTACGATCTTTCCCAATTCCGGAGAAGACTTTTGCTCTTGCTCGCTGATCTTTTTTCTCTCCGTCACGTTGAGTTTCTTCACCTTCAACATTTCAAACCGAACTGTGTGCTAAAGAAAAAAATTGAGATAAAACAAGAAACTTTTCTAGAATTTTGTACTTACGTCGATATTATCCGACTCTTCGTCGGATTTGAGCCTGAATGGGCTGGTTTGCAAATTAATCTTTCGATCAACGGGTCTTTTGGCAGTGGGCACAGATTCGTCTCCGCCGAAAGGCGTTACGGACACAAGAAGAGTCGTTTTTCTACCATCGGCATCTTTTTGTATTTTACCTAGCATCAGGGAGGCGAATGACTTGGCAGCTGTTGTCGTCGACGACTTGGTCGAATCCGTCGAGTTCCCGTTGCTCTCGAGTTCCGTCAAATTCGCGGTGATCGTGTTGAAATTCGTGTTCGCGCGAGTTAGATCGAACAGCGCGCGTTCTTCCTCGCTGTCAGGCACCAAGTCCTCCGGCTTAATCGACGAGTCAATCGCTACGTCCTTGTCCTCCTCGCCATCGGAGAAATCCTCGCCGCCGTAACCAATTATTTCCGTAAAAGATTCCGGAAATCCGACGTTCTTTTTCCGCTGATCCTTTCGACAAATCGCCTTACCGCGAAGGATACTCTGCAAGAATCATTTCGCGATCGTCAACGGACGCGACACGTGTCGTTTTGAG
>QVNV01027006.1:0-18257 GCA_014825455.1 Pseudomyrmex pallidus | reverse complement strand
GCACAACACCCTGCGAACGGCTCGTATGACCGTGTATTTATTTCGTAGTTTAGAAACTTTCGAGCCTAAAAAAGTCTATTAATTGTTAATTAATCAATTTGAGATCAATTTTTCCCACGCAGGAAAGTCAACACGATCTTCCTCCGTTGGATGTTAAACATAAAATTTCTCTGCCTCGGGGATCGAACTAACCGTTTAATACATACGCGGCGGGGGGGGAACACGTGGAAAAGCGGCAAATGCGATTTTAATGTCGAGTCACACGGCCCGCCCGTGTTTTCCGCGGGTGTGTCTTAACGATCTCGTCGAATGCCCGCCGGCTAGGTTCGTCTCTTTCATTTCGCGTCGCATTAACCCTTGCGTACCACCACGCGAATGGAATTCGCCAGATTCACGCGCGCGTGCGTGTCTACACTTTTCTCACGCGCGAACTTTCTGCAAACGTGCGCTGCAATCAAAACTCCGCCAACTTTCCACCATGCATAATGTTACGCGATGTAGTTACCGGAATATTAACACGGAGATTTTCGGTTAAAAAAGAAAAATTTGATAGATCTATTTTTGAAAACGATCGCGGCGACTCGAATGTTCCAAATAAACCAAACTGCAATGCGCGATTGTACGCATTTAGCGATAGACATTTTTCTCCCCTGCTTTTTCAGTAATGTTTTTAATGTAGATGTTTTTTCTCTTTCTCTCTCTTTCTTAACGAAGAGGGAGACTAAAAGGATTTGGCAATAAACAACGGTAAGTCTGAAAATTAGGCGTGGGTCGCAATCTACATCGAAACTCCCGCGGTGGTGAACTTATATCGACCATGCCTTTACCGAAAGTCGCTACGCGGGGGTGAGTAACCGATGGATTAACGATGTTAAAACCGGAGGGAAAACAAGAGAAGCTTTTCCGCCTTATTATCTTTTATTGCAAGACGTCTTTAATTTTGATAACTCCTTGGCGATCGTAATTATTATTAACGTGACAGTCACTGGTGTGATGTTTTTTCTTGTTTTTAAAGTTTTGTCGTAACTTTCGGTCGTCTGTGAAGGGATGGATCGCAAGAAGCGCGAATTATCACGGGCGAGGATCTAATTACCCGTGGCGTTTACGTCAATGTTTTACCGTGTGATTTACGGCAAAATTGTAGCGACGACCTTCGGTTGAGGTGGACGGGTTTACAGAGAGAGAAAGAGAGAGAGAGAGAAAGAGCGCGGAGAATCTTTAAACGAGCAGTTCGCGGCTAAAAACTCCAAAGGATTCGGTCATTTATCACGGCAGGCTCTGCCCGCGGGAATGGAATGGGAAGGGATACACAATTCGCCGGACAGACTAATCGCGGACTAACTATCCACATATTATCCACAATAATTTCCACATTACCGGGGGAAAGGAATGACGGGCCCCGACCGCTCTTGCGTATCGAGAACGCGACCGGCGACGCGACGAAACGCTTCGTCACGTCTCGCCTCTTGAGTTTAACTAATTAAAAAAGCAACACACAAAAACTACAGTGGAATAAAAAATGTGAACGTAAATGTAACGTTGCTCACCGTTTGCCCGAATCAGTTTGAAGAATGCGTATTAATTGCTATATAATTTGCGTGGAAAGTATTTTTGTGCCAATGCGCGCTCGCGGTGGCGCGCGCGTAAATATACCGGACCGGTCGGCAACAATTTTGAGGTTTGTCGCGCGTAAATAAAGTGAGCTCGACCGTGGAAATTAATTAGTGTACCAAAGGGCAAAATATAGGGAAAATTGGGAACGCTCACTTTGCAATTTAATTGGGTATTCATTTAACCATGCGCCTACGCCGCGTATAAGATTTGCATAATAGCGACCGGTACTAATTAGCGCGCTAGCGAGCAAATGTAAAGCGATTTATTAAATAACTATGTAATTTGCAGCGCGAATTGTGGAATTATAAGTTTTTGTTATTTCCCCACTCTCTCTCTCTCTCTTTCTCTCTTTGCGGTTTTGTGTTATATAATTTATTCACGCAAGTATTATTACATTTAACGATTATTCCGAATTTTGCGTCTAAAATTAACAAAATTAACGCAATTGAAAAGCAAGCTGCGTTCACATAGACGTCCTCTTAGATTATATAATTTTCATGAGATTTTATTATTCGACAATGTGCGACAGCGTATATATTATAAAAACAACATGTATTGTTTTTCTTTGAAATAATTTGTGGAACAAATAACAACGGCAAACAAAAAGTATCGTAAATAGGATACAAAAAGTATCATAAATCGGAACTAATTTAATATCATTAAAGCTCGCTCCGTTCCACGCCAGTAATTCGCGAGTGTATCGAAAACACGATAAAAGGCTATCATGTCCGTGTATCCGTTCACGAGCCCGTCGTTATGTCGGACGACAATTGGGACATACGGATGATCATTGAAGGTGTACGTGTTAGGCCACACATAAAACGCCTTCAAAATTATAGAGTGGGTCAGATCCATCCATCACAACTGGGACCATGGGACTTACGGTCCCAGCGCGCCGCCCCAACGTTTAGGTCGTTAGTAATTTCCTGCACGGGACCATTTTTTTTCAAGCCCAAATTCCATATGGCCCGATAATGCCGAAGTCGATCGAAAGGTCGATTATTTTTCGACTTTCTTCTTTCGACAATGTGACCACAAAAATATACTCTCTCGATGATTCGAGAACGATGTCAAAATTTTTAACACAAATCGAAAAGTTTTTTTTTTTATATTATTAAAATTGTGGAGATTAACACCAATGAAGTTTTTTAAACATGTAGTCCAATCTGAGAAAAACAGACAGAGTCAATAGCAAACTAAATTTTTAATACTACAATTTGATTATTTTACATTTATTTCAAAATATTATACGCGCAGAAGAATAAACATACATTTTCAACTTTATCAACAAAAACTTTAGCATTTCATTTTAGTTTCGGTGTCTTGGTCTCAGATGGCAATAGCATACAGACCCTCTACTTTCATGGTAACAATGAAGGTGACCAACACCTTCCTGAAGAGGCCGTATTGTGATGGGATCGAAGTTACGCTCGCGCACAGCTTGCAGATACTGACATTATCAGTGTCTGATAAATATTATAAATTAACGCACGATCAATGGACAAAGTACGAAATTGGACACACGATATTAATAACAAATATGTACAGTAAAAATAAAATTTATATAAACGAATTGAGATATTTAAAATTTATATATTTTTATAAATTACTTTTTTCTAATTTAAAAGAAAATGTACGCTTGAGGTAATAAACTTATGAATGATGGGAAGATTTAACAGAAAAACTAGTTTTTCAAGGAACCATTAGAAGAAACTTTATTGTTGACGGTATAAAATATGTAGTTTTACATTTTCTGCGACATACATCAACCCCGAGCTCAGTCCGTATTGATCCAAATTCTAGATTTTGTGAAAATTGATTTATCTTAATTGAAGAATCGAAACTAATGCCGAGTTCGCTGTGGCAAGTAGTTAAATTATTTAATGTGATTATCGCAGAGAGATATATTTAATTACACTTTGTATAATTAATATAAAACTTAAAATATACATAAATATACGTAGTGTAGAGTCACACGTGTGTGCAGGAATAGAAAATTATTACCCATCGACCTAACACCTCCTTTTCCCAAAAATGTATAGACCCTGTGACTGAAGATACT
Source organism: Pseudomyrmex pallidus (assembly GCA_014825455.1). Taxonomy (NCBI): domain Eukaryota; kingdom Metazoa; phylum Arthropoda; class Insecta; order Hymenoptera; family Formicidae; genus Pseudomyrmex; species Pseudomyrmex pallidus. The sequence goes on along the minus strand of QVNV01027006.1, from coordinate 14,581 downwards.
TACTATCTAAATTTACCAAAAAGTTCGCGAGGTTTTCTTCGCGACTTTTTAAATATTCGAACTCTCTTCTTAGAAGTTGCGCGAAATTCCTCGAAATAGATTTTTACATTTTTCCCATTCTTTCTTTATTATTGCATGATTACAATTTTTTTATTATTGAAAAACCAAACGCAAATGGCGATCGAATGTTAATTATCACTTTGCAGTTCGCTGGATCCCGTGGCGTCCGACGCTTTCTGCAGCTGCGCGCTCTGGAACCTATCGAAGCCGCTGTTGGCTTGTTCGCCGTAGATCCTTCGACCGGGAATCCTCTCGTCCTCCTTGATGTTGACCTCGGCGCCGACCTGCACCGGCCAGGGCAACTTGTTGTCGTTGTCTCTGATAGTAATGAGATTGCTCACTTTTCGCTCGTTGTTGGTCGTGCCGAATTCGTCGTTTCTCACAAGATTCTCCTTCGTCGGCACGCGAACTCGTCGCGTGTCGTCTTCGGGATACACATACGGACGATCGTAATAGCTCGATCTCTTCGCGTAAGGATCGTAACCGCCGTACTGATAACGATATCTGCCGGGATCGACGTTGCCGGGCACTCGTTTGTTGTACGTGCCGTCCCGCGTGATTGGCATCCTATCCGCGGCGTCATACGGCGGTCGGGGATTTCTTAGATCCACCGGCTTTCTCACGACCTCCGGCAACGTGGCGTAATAGATGATCCTTCTGGGCTTCGGTGCGGGCCGATTCCTAGAGTAGAAGTCAAAATCGTCGTCCCGGTAACGATCGTAACGATCGTAGTAGTACGAATCGCTCGGTAGTCGCATGTAATAGTTCCTTTCCGTTCTGTAGCGATCGGGATACTGGTAACCGTAGTCTCGATGATACGAGGGGTACTCGTAGTCCCTTTCGCGAATCGCATTTTTGTACCAGGGCGACATGTAATCGTAGTCGTCGTAGGTCTTGGCCATGTCCCGGGATTCGCGATATTCGGGATAGTTTCGACGGTAATGCTGACCCGTGATGAAGTCCGCTCGCGGCGCCTGATGTCTGCGGTAGTAGCCGTCGGGCAGAGAATCTCTTATAGAAGCCTCTACTTTTTCCTGTTGCTGCCGTACTATCTGATCCAATGGGATATTGTGACGATGATACTCGACCGAGATCGGTTGGACCGAGGTCGACCATGCTTCGGGCGAATCCACGCGAACCTCGCGGACGTTCTTTGCCGTCGATATCTTCTCCATGCTCGTCTCGTTGCTCACCTGTCTGCGAGTACGCTGTACGGTGCCTTCCCGTACCTCGTTCTCGTCGTCGTCTTCGTTCGCGTCATTCGCGTGGAGAATTCTCATCATGAGTGTCTTCTTGAATATTTTTTGGAGAGGGACCGCTTCGGCTTCGTCATCGCTGTAAGAAGAGTCTAAGAATTTTCGTAAGTACTCGAGGCTTTTGTTCTCGCGAACGGTTTCTTCGACGTTCGTGGGATCATTCGGCTCCACCGAACTCGATTCAACGATCTCCGATTGCTTCCGAACGTTCTCCGATTCGTTAAACGGAGTCCAGCGACCTACTCCGCTCACGGTGCGGACTTCGAACGCCGAAGAATCCAGTCGAGGACGCAATTGATCGTTGTAAACGGATTTCACATGGGGCGTAATTTGCCAGGCCTCGCCGACGCCGGCCGCGTTGACTCCAGCCAGCAAGAAGATCAAACGGTACACGGCCGATAAGTACATCGTTATAATCTGTCAAGTAATTAAAAGCTTATTACTTGGGCGCTTCTACGTTTAACCATTGCAAGAATATAGAAATTACCGCAACAAAAAATTTTAAAATTGTATGTGAATTTTAATGAATTAGAGAATTGCGGGCGATTTACCGATTTTACGTGCCAGCAAATCGAACTTTCACACGTTCCCTTCCCGTGAGTGTATGAAACCGGCGTATCGCGGTCTGATTGTGTTCACTTTGAACGTAACCGTGAATATCGCCAGCACACTTTTCACCGAATCGCGCGAGTTCTAAAAAGACCGGCGATACACACATTCAACGACCGGTTCCGTCCGGTCTGCCGCGCGGTCAGAGATCGCATCAAATCGTCCTCCAATGTGGACACGGCCGATTCTCCATGACAAATATAATTTCCCAGCCCGTTTCCGCGGTATTATGTCGAGTTCCGGTCGGCTCGCACAGATCCGTCCGGAACGATTGTTCGTCCGGAGTATGTTGACTATAGTTTGAAATCGCGTCAGATTCTCGTCGACGAAAGTTCAATGCTTCATGGCGATCAAATTCGACGTTACAACAATAATTAAATTACGCGCGCGCGGTATCCCAATTGCATTTTTCATTTGCATTCTCTGACTTCGTCTTTTAACTGTTCCGTATTTTATTTTGGGATTTTTCTTTGTTTCTTTGTTTTATATAAATTTTTTAGTCGATTGTTGAAAATTAAAAATCTATGCAAATGATACTATGTCGCAAAACGCTATAAAAACTACGAACAACGAGATAACAACAATCTAATCACGTGAACAAAGAATTTGCAGTTACTCGCGAACAAAGAATTCGCAGTTCTACGGGACAGAGGACCTTTTCTAAGCGAACGTCGAAAGTTTCCGGTTACTTGTCGAGTCATTCCTCCCGTTGTTACAAGCGCGCTCGGTTACATTGTGAACGCCGGTACCAGACAACCGTCGAGCACGAGGTCGGTATATTTCTCCGGCGATGTAGCGGAACAAATCTTCGGCACGATGACGATCTTACGCCGTTACCGCGACGTCGCACAGTTACGTTCTCCGTTTTACAGTTAGACGCCGACGAGACTGCGTCTCGCTTTTAAGAAACGCAATTAAGAAAATTTTTTAATTGGCTACGCACGACGCGGTCGACGAAGGTACTGTCGCGATGGCGAACTGGACGCTCGCGAATGTCGGAAATTAGAACGCGATGTGTGTAACGGAAACGTCACCGTTTTTAACGGATCTATGTTTTTTTGTTACCTACGAGATCGAGATATAAAGATAGATCTAAAATTGCGCTTTGGAAATTTATTTCGACACACTTTCCTCTTTCATCATATACATTTGAAACATTGATTGCGGTTGTCTATTGAAATTTGCGCGTGAGAATAATTTGAATCTTTCAACTGTCAATTTAAAGAACAGAGAATAATAATTTACATGTTTATAGAAATATATTTCGCACATATAGCGTTAACTTTATTTCTCTATTTGATAAAAAGAGACTCTTGTACAAATATTTGTCAGAATAATAATACTTATTTTTAATACATTAACTAGGTAATAAATCGCGCAATTGTTGTCAGTACTTAAATGATTTTATTGTGTACGTGCATACCTGGAGGTTTTACGTGCACGTTCGCTCAGTACAAAACTGGATAACAATTTAGAATTTCTAACGTTTATATATCAAAATAACTAAAATTGTATATCATAATGTCCTCCTGTTACACAAGTTGCATATTCAAAAAGTTTGGAATTATGCAATCTGTAATATATTAACGCGCAGTACATTAGAGTATTTGTGCAATTTTTAGAAGTAATTATATCGAATAAAAGTTGTAATTTGAGAAAACAAACGTTTCGAATATGTGCAAAAATGTGTAGGTTTCGGAGAAGCGATATTTTCAATAATATAAATTTTTTAATAAGAAATAAATACCTTTTTTCTCCTCACTTGTGAATCCTCGTGTCGTTGACGGTTCCGAGCGACTATGGCTACTACCGCACGGTAGTCCACGCGTTGGTCGGTTTACCCCAGCGACATATCTGCATACCGTTTAGTTGTCTCGCAGCTAAAATATGCTCAACCCCTCTACCACGGAGTTAACTACCGTTCACAATTGCTCGTCGGTTTTAACTGTAAGGACCGTACCGAGCGATAGTTAAACAGTCGCAAGTCACAATGTATTCGCTCGGGCAATGTGTGTGTATATGTGTGTATTCCTTTTGCAAACGTTATACGTCTCTCGACCTATCATTCTGCGATTCGGAAATTTATAACGCTATCGTATCGGATATCGAAATTTCCGCCACTTTACAATGCAATTTGATCTGAGATAAATTTCTCAGGTGAAAATCGAAGTTACATTGAAACAATAAAACCAAAATCATACGTCCGTACAATATTATTTTGTTTTAATTGTTTTTACAAAGTTAAAAACGGAGAAAAAAGATTAATGCACGCCACATAGTTACACATCAATTCATATAGTTTAAGATATGAGATTTATTTGGTTGTTTATTACGCATGTTTGTACAAATTAATTTCACAATTTAGCTATACTATAAGTATATAATTACGTAAATAAATATGTACTGTTATATAACATATTGTTAAATATATTATTATACAGCGTATGAGAGACAGAAAATAATAACGTTTGTGCGAGCGCAGATAAAATGTTTTTCTTTTGTTAAAGTGCCATATCTAAGAGTATCATATTATTTAGATACTTTTATAAAGTTGTTGCGTTTATAAACATACGTAATTATGTCTGAAAATTCTTGTCAGTTTAGTTTTTTCAATTTACTTCGTCTTTTAGATTTATAACTATGATTGCAATCATAATTATTATTATATTATTATATTATTTACAGTCTAAAATGACAAAAGTATTCAACGCTATGGTACGTAAGCCTTTAACATTTTTATTTTTTCTTCTAGCAAATAAAAAAAGATCTATTGTAACGATAGTATATATATTTTTTACTTTAAAAATAAAAAAAAGTCGTCAAAAAAGTTCGATCGTGTGAATAGTATTCAGAAAATTAGTGTTGTCAGTGGTTACGCGTTTTTCAATAATATTAATACAAAATTAGCATCGAGTGAAATTTCGTCCATGATACATTTCCGCATATATATATATTCTGTTTTTTTAAGCTAAGCCACCATTTAAACGCAATACGTTTATAAATTTATACGTAGAATAGAAATACTTGAGTCACACTAAAGTCACATTATTGATTCTTTAGGTCATTACTTTTTCACATTTAACTCATTACTCTTTAAAATTAAGAACATATTAAATTTTAAACAAGAGAATAAAATACTCTCGTTTAAATATCTTGTAGCTAAAATATGCTCGATCCCTTTATCACGGGGCTAACTATCGTTCGCGATTGTATATATCACGATATCCGGCGGTGTATTACGATTTTGTCTTCGGAACATCGTCCGGAAAAAATTTAGACAAAATTCATAAATAGTTATAAATATACGCCACAAATTAAAAAAAAATTTCGCTAAGTATCTTCTCATGAAAAGATATTCATATAGAATCATCAGCACTGCAATTATCACTAAAATTATCATAAAAAATATACTACTTTGTATAAATATTTCTTTAATTAAGAATAAAAAATTTCTTATTTGCGAGATTGTGGAAGGCACGTCTGTTGTTGATTTCATTAATACGGGCGTGGTATTATCTGCAAACTTAATAAATATTTGTAAAATTTTCACTTACTGTATTTTTTCGCGCGTATTTATATATATATTGATTATTAGAAAGAAAACAATATATATAAAGTTACCACATTATCCGTTACGGCAGCTGATAAAGTTGCAAGAGCAACGAACCACACTGTTTTTACGTACATTGTAAGAATTCGAGTCTTCTTATCGTATCGAACGTTGCGTTTCGTATGCAATACACTCGAGCAACGTGTATGTTTAATCGTCGAAAATTTTCAATCAAATTGGTGCGCGTTTATCTTCGTGTTTCTTACAACATTTGTACGACACCGCGTTATGACTCGCACAAGTTTTACATTTCGCGTGAACGTAACAACAAGAGTGACATGTATGCTTATGTCTGTAGGACACAAATTTGCGTTAACTTTATTTATTTATATATTCGAGCTCTGTGAGAAGGAGGGATTAGCAGCGCAATAACAAGCTCACGCGGTTCAAATCTTCGCTACAAGGATTCCTATTCTTGTTACAGCAATTTTAAAATTTTCGCGTTAGAAGAAAAATGTATATAAGAATAATAAAACAGTTTCGCGATTTTTTCTTTCTCTTTCTTTACATTATTCAAATTATTTAAATTTAAACTCTAGAAAATATCGATACAAGGGAAGAGAAGAAAGGAAAACAACGGTATAAGAACTTTAGCAAGCGCGTGTAAAGCAGAAATCTGTTATATTGAGTGACATAAAGGTAGTTTGCGCGTTTTGAAACATGGTTTGTGAGAAGGGAAGTATAAGTAGAAAGAGCGTTTCTCCAAGAAACAAATTCTTTTTCTTTTCTCTTTTATTATTAAATTTAATACATTCAGATCTTACAAATAAATACAGAAATATCACAATTTTTTAAAGCATATATAAACGCGTGTGTATTACGAAACAACACGTAAACTAAAAAAAGAAAAGTATGAAACATTAATTGCATCGCGTTATCTACGTAAACGCAAAAGCTGAAATATTTTTCTGAGAAAGAGATCTTCTAAAGTCGCAAGTGGAAAAACAACAGACTTACATGTAACATCAAGAGGTGGTGAATGTTGGTGTAACGAGCATCTCAGTGGAGGCTAATAACTGCAGAAAGCGCCGTAATGCTCTGTGATACCTCGCGGTAATTAGGCGTTGCTTGAAGGGATGAACGTGCTTAAAGAAGCGAACGTGCCAAGAACTGTGAAACTATTTACCCGTTGGCATATTCTTGAAATCTAGATTTTTTTTCTAATTAGAAGCTGCTGCTAATTATTTATTACGACTTAACTGACTGCGAACATTTATATTTGCATAGACGTTAGTTTCACTACCAAATTGATACATGGAAAAGTATCTTGGAAAAACATTATGTATTCGATATTTTCAAGACGCTTCCACGAACGAAATTTTGTAAGACGCGATAAATTGTTACACTTTAAAAAAAAAAAAAGAAGCACCAAAAATACTTGCGCATGCGAAGAAGCGTTACTGCAATATGTGTGTCACGGTAAAATTGTTGTATAAATATTTCTGCTTTCTCTCAAGTATATCTTTTCTACGTATATATTTTCCGCCTCGCGCTATTCAAGCGCGACTTCGTTGCGTGTGAGAACCGTGTCTCTTGTTAAAAAAGGAACGAGGTGAAAGAAGGAGGAGAAAGAAAATTATAAAGAGCAATATTTAAAAGATGTAATATATTTTATTTAGATATATTATAATGATCCATAAAACATTGTTTATATATGGGGCTATAAACAAATAACTCTCGTCGCTATCGTCTAGTCGTGACGTAATAAATATTATTTTGTTTGTTTTATAGAGACAAAACCAAAATCAAAACGCGAAGGAAGAGAAGCGCGCCAGGCCTCGTGAAAGCTCGACCGATTTTTTCTCCGGCTGTCGATGATTGCTCTCTTTTTTTTTTTTTTCTTTTTTTTTCTTTTTTTTTTATCGCAATTTACGAATTGTGTACAGGTTCTAACAAATGAGACGTCTAGGTTTTTGATATGCATAAACAACTACAGGGGCTGTCGATGGCAAGTTCGTTCAAAACAAACTTCATTAAAATCAAACAAAGTGAAATTAAACGTATGTAAATCAGATATACATATTTAGCTTAGAGAAAGATAACAATTAGATATTCTATACTTATATAAGCATATAACTCTTTTGATTCATACAACAGCCACTTCACTCTATACTATAATATGTTTCCATCTTACAGTAGGTAAGTCACAATTGTTTCAAACTTGCATTACTTAGTACACGACTAGAAAAGACTTTCAAAAATAACGATTGAAACGAGTGGCACCCGAAAGAGAGAGACAAAAAATTAAATTTGTGTTTTAAAGTTTTTCAAATTTACGTATCACGGTACATTTGATGAATAGTTCGCCATCGATGCTATTGTGTGTCGCGGAAGATATGTTTTCGTTTTCATAAATAATTGAAGTGACGATCTATATTTAATCTACACACGCACGTGCGACCGCTACGAAAGGAAGATGTACAAGACCGTTTCTTGTTTTACTCTCGACAAACGATTTTTTTTACCAATATCTAGGAATTATTTATTTAACGCATCAGTTTATGTGTGTAATGTTGTGAAATAATTGTCGAAGAAGATAATAAGATATTGTATAACTGGTAAATAAATAATTCCCAAGAGTTTCAGATTCATTGAATTCATTGATAAAAGTTTTTTTTGTTGTTTTCCCGCTAACATCTCGCTCAGAAATCTCAATCTCAACATTTTGTCATCGAGATGACAAAAAACACTTGATTTTTATATCGTAAGCGAATAATAATAAACTTATCGTGTATAATCTTTTGAATAGAAAAGTATTTCAGTTATCCACGATTTGTATATATATATAATATATATATATATGTATATATATAATTACATACACACATTTAGGTAGATTCAAAAATCTCGCTGTCAGTGTATTCTAAACATTTGAAAGCTAGACAAACGATGGTTAAGAATCTAAAACAGCGTGTGTGAAATCACAAAATTTAAATATCTAATAATTCAACGAGTTTTTACCAATAAAATTCAACGAGTATGTGTGAACACAATATTAGAAAGTTTTTTTAAATGTGTAAACTGAGAAAATTTTGAGATTCTTTTAAGTCGAAAGAGCGTCAGAATAATCGGTTAATTTAAGAAAACTCAATACCTATCTGGACAGTTTCATCTTATCGTCAGAAAAATCGGTGTAATAAATTCATATATTTTCGGATGCAAACAATTATTCTTATAGACGAGAGATTAAACTTGATTGTATTATCTAATTTTTCTTTTTCAACATTTTGCTATCATCTCGATTTGATTTCTTAATTAAATTGTGGAGCAAATATTGCAAGTGCACGTAAATTAGACAGAACAAAACCGACATTTTTGTCTTTTTTTGAGAGAAAAATAATCAAATATATTCGATCAGCCGGCATAGACCACGGGATCTAGCGATCCGGAATAATTTGTTAGGCAATTAAGCTATATACAAACGGGTGCGTTATCCTTAAAGGAGATCGATATGTCTCGTTGGTTGGCCGGGGAAGACCGTTCCGATGGATATTTATTTTTATTTCTTCTTTTAATTGGTTTCTCTTCTCTCTCGTTTATTCCTTTGCCGATAATGAGCCGTTGGTCAAGGCCATCACGGCTCCAGAATTTGTCCTCGAGTTCGCGTCAGAATTCAGTTCCAAGGACGAGTCCTGCGGACAGAAAAGGATTACACAAATCTGATTTTGATGTCATAATATTATAATCTCATAAAAGTAACGTATTTTTTTAAACAAAAAGTTGTGTCGATTTACATTCCTCTAGTTAAGTCTTTAGACTTTGTTGTGGTTTGTCGTGGTGAAAATTCAAGCTTTCGCTACTTATCAGCGACCATTAGAAAAAGTCGGAAACGCGGTATAAGATTTATCGCGCGGAAAACAAAAAGAGAGGAAAAAAAAGTATCGCCGCGACATCAATGTCGCCGCCGCTGCGGTCGTCGTTGGCGCCGACAACTCCGATTTACGACGTTCCTGTTAATATGCATCCAAAGAAGAACGATTCTCTATCGTGGATGACTGCTTTTAACGGCTGTGCGGCGAGAGCGACGCCAGTCATTAGGGCCGCCATGCTGGATCCATTACGATCTTTACGCTCTTTACGATCCTTACGACAAGACGCGTAGCTTTAGACAATGTTTCTGTCATCGCGTTATTTCCAACAGATTGTGTATTCCGCGCCGGAAGTCTATTCGAGCGATCCGCACAAATGTGTGTCTGCATCTTGTAATATTTTATTACATTCAAGCTACATGTCTTTTTACTTACGCCGCGATTAAAGATGCGAAAAAGTACGAAGATATTTTTAATGGACCTCCACACACACACAAAAAAAAAAGCGGCCAGTTTTTCAACTTGACGTCTGGAGATTTGCTTATATTCTCAAAAGGAAACAATTTTCCAGTTTCTTGCGACGTATAAGAAGAGAAACTTACAATGCTAAGAGTGTGCATGATGCACGCCTGCGTGGTGTTCTCGACGTCGATCAATTCGTCGCACTCCTCGTGATCCAAGCCGTTAACGTCAGATCGAATCTTGATCGGCGACAGAGCCGCTTCGTTGTCCGTTGACTTGCCACTGTCGGGGGACGGTATTAACTCGTGTCCATCAAGCTCCTCCTCCTCCGCGCGCTCTTCGCAATCCGTAGCCTTGATTTCCTGTCATAGATTCCGTTGATCAATACTATGGTATATCGGATTATCGCGGACCGGAAACCGATTAACGAACGTATCCGTCGACTCAGACAATCGTGACGCGAAAAAGAGAGAGATCTACATGCGGAATTATATATCTCTGGAAAACTGTGATCGCGCAGAAAACTCCTCTAACATGAATAATGTCGTGCGAAACAGTCTCCTTCGCACGATCATCAAGCGAAAATACAGACAAAAAAGCATTGCGCGCAGAAATATTTGAAAATATCCCCAATCACACACAAAATTTAATTAACGTTACGCGTTAACATTTATTTATTTTTTTTTGTAAATACCTCATGTTGTTATCAATGATAACAACAATAATCGAAACGATAACCGCAATACTATTAATTTTATTTATTATTTACTTTTACTCCGATATATATGCGAACGCAAATACAACATTGTCATTATTCATTTTTTTTTTTTTTTTTTTTTTTTTTTTTTTTTTTTTTTTTTTTTTACTTTCACACATGCAGCGTCGTTTTTAATACACACGAAAAGCGTATAAAAGGCTTGTCGGGGTGAAGTTGTCGGCGACATTATTCCGTGGAAAAATGTATGGCGGAGCAGATCGTAAAAGTGAATATAGTTCGTTCGATATTTAACATCAAAAGTACAATTTTCGGTTTTGCTATCTGTCGATGGGAAAACTGTTAAGAGGAGATGGTAGAGCGCGCGCGAGTGGCGGGAAAATGCCATCACCCGAGGGGGCACGGAAAAATATTACTTCGTCATATGTTTCTCTGTCGATACGTCAACCCCAGAGTTAGCCTCGATGGAATCGACGTGTTCCGCGTCGGTCACTGGGGTTGCTTTTGCCGAGTGCAAGCGCGCACCCCTCTCTCTCCCTCTCTCTCTCTTTCTCCTTCTCACCCTTCTCGGTATATACTCCTGTACAACTTCCTGGAAATCGTGCACGTCACGCATCGTCGGCAAGACTGTCTGCGGATATATCTCGCGTCTTCGACGACGATGCGAAGTGTCGCGATGCCTCTTTGTTGCTTCCCCGGATCTCTTCGCGACTCCACGCGCCGATAAATATGACGGAAGACTACGACGACGTGTCGTTTTGCAGTAAGGGAGGAAAAAAAGAAAGGAGAAAAGGGAGGACGAAAGAGATGGCGTTGCGAGATAAGCTCACGACGGGGCGAAATCGATTCTCTTGTGACAATTACGTTTTAATAGTGTTTCGTACGTGTAATATTGTTCGTATATTCGTTTATACGTGCAAAATTTCGCAATGACAAGAAATGACGATGTAAATCATTCTGATAATTCCAAAACTCGATACGATCAAATCCAATTTTTTTTTCCGACACGAAACAAAGGAAATCGACAGCTCCGCGTGACACACGGATGCGAGAATGGGTTGCATTATCCGTGACATAAACAATGGTCAATAAGTAATTTAATCGTTAACTAGTAATGAAACGCGAATTAATTATGAAAGTGAGAGAAATGTGAGAGAATGTTACTTATTTTAAACGATCGGCCATCGCCGCCCGGGCACCGGTTAATTACGTATCTACCGTAGAGTCAAATATTTCCGTTAATTTCACATTTTAATTACTTGAAAAATATGCGCGCGTGGAGAGGTAAAACAATTCTGAAAATTCATTAATTAGTTGCTCAAAAAAAAAAAATATATATATATATATATATAGTATAAGCATATTTTTTGAAAGAGAGAGAAATCTCGTCGAGTTGACACGAGACACGAGGGAATAAGTGTACGTGCGGTTTGTACATATACAAACGACTTTAACAAATAATAATACGAATTATCAATAGACAGTGATAAAACGGAAAATAAGCGAAAATATTATTAACGCCATTACGATCGCTTTATATATAATCACCGAAATAATACTTCAATTACAAATAAAAGTAACAAAAGTGCCCGTTGATTCGGATAAAAGACTTCCTCTATTTCACCTTGCTTTGAGGGCGAGCTACGAATTCCCCTGCCAGTTGTTCGTTCCACCCTCTGCTCTTCCCGAAGCGGAAACTATTAATTCTTCAGTTCGGGTTGCGCGATTTTGTAAAATATTGCCGCATGACGTCGGCGTAAATAATAAATCTCAGACGGCGAGCGGTGCGCGAGAGAGAGAGAGAGAGAAAAATGAAAAAAACAGAGAGGAAGAGAGAGAGGAGAGCTAACCTGAAAATCCTGGGGAGAGGGCGACGACTCCTTCGGCTGGTCAAGACTGGGACTTCGCGACGGGCTCGGCGCCCTTGTGCCCAGCTCGTAAATGTTGATCATGTGAGCCGCCTGAGCATGGACCATCAGCTCCCAAGCACTTGGAAAAGACAATTTGCAGAGGACGCAGAGCAACGCCGCCGTCGAGTCCACACACACACACACATACACATAAACGCACTTAGTCTTCAGGTATCGCACAGTGAGCCACAGCGAGGTCAAAACAAGACAAAACTCAGAAAATGATTTCCTTCGCTTCTCTCGTCTGTCAAGTCAATATTAGATTACACGGCAGATTTTCAGAAACAGAAGTTCTGAAGTGAATGATATATGAACATCCGTTAGCCCAAGTTTTCCTTCTTCCAGAAGCCAGATTTAACTCATCGTCATGATTGATGACACGTGTCGGCTTCGTACAATTAACTCTCTACCGCTCTAATTTTGTCTCATTCTGTCCTCCTCTTAATTCATTGTGCAACAACATGATTCGAGCCGCCGTAACGAAGGAGGAGTTTGTCGTGTAATGCGAGAAACATTCATTTTTTCAATTTATACAAATAGTTCGTTTATCTTAACGAAGTATAAGGATTCGTAAAGCGATGTTCACTTGGTTCGCGTGATTCAAATTGACGTGGAAAAAAGTCAGAAATGCATTACATATTAATTATCAAATATAATATATATATATATTCAAATTAATTTATAAAATTAAATTTAATAAGGAAATAATTTTCATATGCAAGTAACGCGCGTGTGTTCGCGATTCGCGCGCGCATTAAAACTGCGTTAAATCGTTGGCAAGTTGCCGAGTTATAAAATCGACGACGAGTAAAATCGTCGATTAAAATTGACTGAATGGATAATTATACTAATTCTGGATCTTCCGGTGGGATTCGGAGCGCGTTTACGTACCGGAAGGAGGCGCCTCGAAGTTTATTTCGAGTACATACTTGGGGCGGCTCCGTTGAAGGTGTGACATTTACATGTGAACCGCAGCTTGCAGTAGTTCCGCTTGTGCTCCAACAGCTCCCCGAGTTCCGTGAACATCTCCCTGCAGTTGCCGCAGATCAGTATATCTGGATTGCCTACGACATACCTTCAATTAAACCCAACCTTCATTGCTCAACGGCGGCTTCCGAGTTCTGCTTTGCGAGCAAATAAATTGCAAACTTCAAAATACGCATTACCGTCACACACAATTAATAATGATGCCGATCATAAAAAGAATATAAACGCACGAAATAATTGCAATATGTATATTCTTTAAATTTTATATAAACATAAAAAAGTAATTATATTAAATACGAATACACATTAAATATAAATATATAAAATACATTAAATATAGATATTAAATTTACTTAATATCCGACTATTTTTTTAATATAATGTCAACTGTAACAAAAAAAAAAAAAAAGAAGCGAAGCACATCGACGGATAATAAAGACGCTTGCTAGAGACTTTCGAACACGTCACTTACTGTACACTTTAAGCTGATTCAAGTCGGGTATTGTGCCGGTGTTTGCCGTCGATTGTTGTTTCTGTAGCTTCGGATGCTGCGCTCGTGTCGGTGGCATCAACCGCGGCCGTTTCAACGGCGGTGCCAAGCGCGGTGGAAATGCAGACGAGTAGTAACTGCAAGCGCGAGAATATATTTTGTTTGTAAAATACACTCTTTTTAATTCAATTCGCTAGGCGTTTTTCTGAACGTTTTTACTCTGTTGCAGACGTTATTTTACATTTTCCAACGTTATATATATACGTTATTATTTGCATATTCAGTTTGTGTGTGTGAGTGTGTGTGTGTGTCTCTTTCTCTCTCTCTCTCTTTGATGTTTGACAATAGCACTCCTCTCTCTGTATCAACGACTGTGCAAGTGTACAATCTCTCTTACAAACAAGAGTATTTCCTTGAATACATTTGGAAACATGGCGGAATAAATGCGCGGCATTAAATGCATTTTGCAGAATCGTGAAATTCCGCAACGAGAACTCCTTTCGAGGACATCTCTTTGTCGTAATATAAAAACTTTCTACAATGGCACATGTCCTTTTCGTTTAATTTTGATTTGAAGAAGAAAGTTACATTTCTCTTTTATTTTGTTATTTTCTTTAATATACAGAAAAAAAAACAAATATGAGAGTATTCGTATATTTGATTGTCAGTTTAA
>QVNV01027005.1:0-12883 GCA_014825455.1 Pseudomyrmex pallidus | reverse complement strand
ATGTATATATGTATATGTACGGTACTGGAATGTATGCGGATGCGCACGTTATGTGGAGGAGCAACGATGGCGCCGAGTCTGTCGTTAGTGGGGTTCCCTCACCATTGAGCGCGGCGTGACTGCGTGATTTTGCAGTCAAGAACACAGGCGAGCGACGCATCGTCACACCGATATTACGTTGTCGACGTCTGACAATAAATTTTCGTTGTGGTTTCGACGCGTTCCAAATTCGTCAAGTTCTTATTTGCACCTGTTCGCGCCTTGACGCGTGGGAAAAGAGGATAGGATATAGAGAAGACGGAAGAGAGCGGCGGCAAAGCGACACTTGTAAACTACTACGATACACGTATCCGTTTCGATCGACGCGGCACGCTTTAACGCTAATCGCTCGCGTGTAAGATATCTCTTTCATCTTCCTCGGCGGTTTATCGTCCGCTGAGGTCGCCAAAATGGCCGAGAAGACTGGAACGCCGGTCACCGTGCAGGAGCAACAACAATCGCAGCAGTTTCTCTCGAGTTTCATATCCGAGATCATCAGAAGTCCGCTGAATCTCGCGCTGGTGGGCGTGATCGCCATCCTAGTCTACAAGATCGTGAAGAGTCGCACGAGGACCCCGGAACCCGTGGTCGAAGTAAAGAAGTTGCCCAAATTGCGACGCGACTTCAAGATCGAAGAACTGACCAAGTACGACGGCAAAGGTCCGGACGGACGGATACTGGTTGCCGTTAACGGTAGCGTGTACGACGTCACCAGAGGGGCCAAATTCTACGGCCCAGGTGAGTTACGCGAAAGGGAGATCGAACGGTATAACCACACGCAAGTCGACTCTTGTTTTTTTCTCTGATCTGAGAAAACGTCCCGACGTTTGACACGTTTCAATACGTATTGTTATATTTTACCGCGAGATTAATGCGTTTCTAATTAAGCGCAATTTAATTGCCACGCTCGTTATCTGTTCGTTCAATATCTTATCTTATGCTTCAGGTAGAAACGGATCTTAGAAAGCTGAAACACATGCTTGGAATAAATTACACAATTCTCTTTTCTCTCTTTCTTTCTGTCTGTCGGAACGTATTTGTTAGCGGGCGATCTAAAAGTGCAGATGATATCATTTCTCCGGCAAGCAAAAATAAAATCGCAAACAGAAGTCACAGAATTTTTTCCAACAGGTGGACCATATGAGGCATTTGCTGGTAAGGATGCTAGCAGGGCGCTAGCAACATTTGCGGTTGATGCGGCGACCGACAAGTATGACGATTTGAGCGACTTGAACAGTACAGAAATGAGTTCCATTAAGGAATGGGAAGAACAATTTAAGGGTGAGTTACATGTTTTCAATGTATTCTCTCTCTTGTTGACTTTACATAAAAATTTATAGAGTTAATCAGAGTTTTTGTTTTGTGTGTATATATGTGACCAACAAATATCTTTGGAGTATGGACACAGTATGATGTGTTGACAAACTTCTCAGCTTGTATTCTCAACTTCTGTTTTTTTTATATGTGTTATCATATGATATGTACAATATCTTGATGTGTGTGTGTGCGTACACATACTTTGTTTTGTATTACAGAGAGGTACGAATACGTTGGCAAGTTACTGAAACCTGGTGAAGCACCTACAAATTACTCAGACGAAGAAGATGAGGGTAGCCAACAGGAGACTGAGGCAAAAACGGATCATAGCGAGACTGCCGACAAGTCCAAGAGCGATTGACCACGTGGCCGTACATTGGGGACGGAACCGTTTTGGAAGCACTTTATGCGCACACTGTTGTTAACAAAATCTTTACAATTGTCGCTCATGAATGTATTTCCAAACGTTCGGAGTATTTTATCACTTTACAACACTAATTGAGAGGAACAAAATGCTGTCTTTTAAATCGCGAGTTGAAAGTACATACAATTATTATATAAACACTCTTCGGCGATCAGACTTGATTTGAGCGTTCAACTTCCGATTCTCTGTATTTGAAAAAAAACGCTCGCATATCTCTTTTAACGTTTTTACATATGTACAAAAGTTTTCTACAGAAAACTTGCTAAGCTGGTCAATCAGAGTGGCAAGCAGCAATGCATCATATTCCATATATAGTAGATGTTTCTCGTTGAATTAATAATTCTATCCCGCTGCGTGAGGTAACGGTACACACATTGCATGTGCCTAAATGACGAGTAAATTGAAGACATAAACAATAATGTTTCTGACACATTGCATTTGGAGTTTAGTTTTAAGTCTATGAAGCTTTTATCGGCATTTTCACGCAACAAGCTCGTAATTTTGTGATTAAGATAAAAAAACGATAATATGTCGAATCAACGGGAAGAACAGGATTATTACGCAAAACACGCAACATTTCAAAGACAAACAGGTGTGAGTAATCCAATTAGCACTTGTTAATTGGATGGGTTACATGCTGATAAACTCGCGTGTATGTTGTGTTATATTTTTAACACATCATCATACCTGAATCGTTATTCTGTCACTTGTAACGACAAATTTTCGTTGTTTCTTTTAACAAACTTTCCGTTTTGTTCAATGTCACCGTGTATCGCGTTGCTCGCGTATATCTCACGATGCATTTTCTCCGTGCAAAGATTCGTAACGCGCGCGTTAGAAGTTACAGAATAGGCTTGCCTCGAGAAAAGAGAGAAAGGGAGAGACATGTAATTATTATTAAAGTGTGAAATGACGATATATATATATATATTGTAACACAAAAAGAAATTTTCTCTCGTTCACTCATTGAGATGATACAAACACAAATTGTGCATTAAACTTCAAAGATTTATTTGCAATTCCACAAAAATCGGGGACACTTGGATGTCTCCGATAGTTTGTTTTACATGCAAGCATGATAAATATATAAATCCTTCATTGTTGTATAGAGTCTAGCAATAGTAAGAGAAACTTTTTTTTGTTATTTTAACTATATATATATAAAAAAAATAAAAAAAAAAAAAACGGTTGGGTATAAAGTCCGCAAGTATGTATTTGTGTACTTCCATGCGGTGTTGCTTCTTGACACTGCACAACAATATCGATTTAAAATAATTATATATTGTAACGGCTTTATCCTCACTAATAAGATAAACACAGACGCGCGGTTTTGGTCTCAATTATATTTTTGGTAAGTTACACCACTACGAAATTTATTGAAAGTAAGTTTATGCGAATAAAGATAAAATCAGAATTGTACATTTTTATATCTCTTATGAAATTTATCTCCAAATCGAGAGAGTTTGTGCATGCAATTTTTCCCGCATAACTTCAATCACTTCCTCCGTCTATGTTTAATCAAAAGCGAAGTGTGTATTTTATCATCTTGTTAGTGCATATAAAACGCGCGAGGCAAGAAAAACAAAATAATATATTTATTATATATGAAACAAATCGTATTATCTGTTAGTTGCATGGTGTACATACAACTTTTCTCGTGATTAACGAAATATTGATTGTGGCAAATAAAAAAAAAATTTATTATTGTTTATATCAATTGAAAGAAAAAAGCAACAACATTCCATTGTAATGCGCACAACGCAAACGTTGCGTGACATTTTGTTTCTCCGCATTGTAAATTGTTCTCCATTTTATCTCTTTCTCACAATGAATACACAGTCCCTCGTGCCTCCAACGCGACACCAACTCGGATCGCACACAGATTCGAACACGGAGGCTCCATCGACCTTGCTTCTCTAACCCGCATTGTAAGTGTGTGGTGAACGACGACGCGTTATGATTGTGCGTATCGCGAATGATCGATTCTTAGCCGACAGATCAAGGCGAGGCGTTCTAATTAAAGCGACGCGGCTATAGAAAATAAAGAAGCAAGATCGGTATTCCGTACATTTTTTTTTTTTTTTTACAGTACGCATTTTATTTTATGTAGAAAGAGACACATGTAAGAACAATGTGTGTTGATTCTCGAGAGAGATACGACGTTTACGTTTCAATTACGACCGCAACTTCTCATTGAAACTTTACAATATTTTTTTAATGCAATATCACAACTCAATGAAGTACTTAGCTTTTCTTTATTTTACTGAAGAACTACATATGTCTTTTCGAGATTGTTGTTTCAATAATTCAACGTGTGCGATCAAAACAATTTCGTTTCCTCGAGCCATTATAACAATTGTGACTGCAATTTGATTAATTAAAGCGTTAAAATATCCGCGACCGAAGCGTTAATCGAATAAAAATAAAGCGACTTCGTTTGGAAAAAAATCGATTTCTTTCTTTCGCTATTTAATTTAGTGTGTCCATTCGATAGAAAATCAAGAAAAAAGAACATCGCGATGCCAGACGACATTGCGAAGATTTAACGACTTTTCGCTAATGACAAAATGAAATTTATACGAGAGGAATATATAAAAAGTGGAACGTAAAAAATGAGCAATCGATTCTTCTGTTTAAAGATTGAAGAAGCGCGAAAGAGAGAATGCGATTTATTTCCATGCGTGTTTTTTTGCGACGCGAGCTACTATTGTAATTTCTATTTTACAAAGAAAAAAAATTCCGCGACTGTTAATTACTTCGCAACAAATTGGTCCGAGACAGCAAGCAATTTCAACTTGAAGATAACGTTCTCGGTTTACTTCGTTCGATTTGTGTGACCACAAATCCGAAGCGATTGCAATTTTCGTCTCCTCACAATCAGACTGATCAACAATTTCGCGCTTTAATCTACAGCTTTATCTCGGATACAGTCGTCTTTGGTACGAAACAGAACGGAAGTGAAATATTATAAAGGAAAGATTCTTTTTGGATCCATCTCGTCGGATTTAATAACTTGCGATTGTATCATTTAAAGCTCATTATGTTATTTCGTGCGATCGGTGAAACGTCTCACGTCCAATCAATGTCTCGTGCGTATGTACTAATTATATTAGGTGTGAAATTTGACAATTATATGTACATATATTTTTATACAAATATATATATGTCAAGTTTCACACTCAATGACCCAGTACTTAAAGGAGATGACACAGAGATCGCGAGAAAAATGTCCTTTGTATGTAAAACAAATTTTATCCAATGCACAACCAGACGTAAAGTTTATTTATCGGGAGATCGTCTGAATCTCGTGCGTACAATCCGACCGAAAATTTGTTCCGCATGCGGAAGGACTTTTCTCTCCCGAGGTTTTGATCTCTTTTTCCCTGGAAAAACTCGACGGAAAAGAGTCAAACTTCGCGGTGAGAAAAACACTCCCGTATGATTTTTCTTTTATATAATCTTTTCGATAAAAAAAAAGATCATTACGTTTCTCGCGAGGCGAGACGACAGGAAGAGGACGAACGTATTTATATGTATATGTATGTACCCTATCTGCTGCATAGTTACGCGCGAACGTCCTTCGCTTGCGTACGTATACCCTACGCACGCGAGTATGTAATATCGCGGCGAACCGAAAGAAAGATGGGTCGATGTACCTCGCGCGCGGTCGTGCACGCGAGACTAGACATAAATCGTAGGCCGCGGCGAAGCGACCGGAGCAGAGCGGAGGTAACGATCGATTACACTTTTCCTGAAATTCGCGCGCGCGGCACGAAGAGGCAAGCGGTGCGTGAATGTACACACACCGATTCACGCACCGCTTCGGCCGCGCATCGGCGAATCTTCCGCCCGAAAATACTCCCGAGTTTTTCATCGGCAAAAGCGAGAAAATTACGTAACCGCGCGCTGCCGAACAAACACGCCGCGCGAACTCATCCTCGGTTATTTGCCGACACAACGCGAGAATTATTTAATTCTCACAGTGTGTCAAATGCTCGAACACAAGTTGTTCGAGCATCGATCTCTGTGCTCCTGATCGAGAGATCTCGATCACATTGTCATGAGAAAACGTCACGTCGCGAGGACGACGTCTCGCGCGTCTTCTCGCGGCGGAAACACGACGTGTTCGTGGTCGCAAGGAAACGGAACAGGAAAACGGGATCATCGCGCGTGTCGCCACGAGAAGAACCACGCGTCTCTCCGCTAGAAATTTTTTTCCCTTCGCGACAACGGGTATGAGAGAGAGAGAGACGGAGAAAGGGCGGGCAACGCGCAATGTGTCCAGTACGTGGCTTTCTCTGCTGCAAAGTATATTGGTATACAAAGGAGCCGCTGTCATACTGACACGAGAGTCTCGGAGACGGGCGGCCAGGCGGCTGCTGCCACGCCGTCATCCGATTCCCGTCCCATTTCCAAAGAGAGACCCCTCCACCCTCCGCGCCGGTGGTAGAGCGTTCACCCGTTTCTTTTCCGTTCTCTCTCCTCTCTCGCGGGGCAGACGGACCCGCCGCCAGCGGACACGACCGACGACGATGTTGCGCAGAGGGAGACGCCGCGGCGAACAAGTTCACGCGTGACGCGTTGTGCGTCGCGTGCCGTTCGCACCTCGGCGATCCCGTCGAGGCGCTGGACGAATTCACGAACAGAGGCGAATGTTCCCGTCCTAACGTTTCCCTTCCCTTCCCGTTGCTCCGTCTCTTCCCCCTTCTCTGTGCGCGCGCTCGTTCTTCTCGATTCGTCGATCGAGAGATCACCTTGGCCATCTTGCGACATCTTCATTGTTTTCTTTCGCAGTTGCGACAAGAACTTGGAAAGATAGAAGAATGATCTCTCATCTCGCCGTCCTGACTCTCGCGTTCCTCTGTCTCGCGTCGATTTTTATCAAAGGAAGAAAGAAAGACAGAAAGAGAGAGAACACGCACGGGAAACAGTCGTTCGCACAGAGAGAAGATGCGATTTATTCCAAGTAGCGAAAGTGATTCGAGATAAAAACCGACATGGCGCGTGCCGCCGCGCAATCTGTTAGCGTTTACTTTCGCGTCGATACACTTGCCGCGGGAAACCGCGTGCGAGGCGAGAAAATGTGACATAACCGAAAGACGGTGCGAATTTAATAATAATCTTACCTCATTTGATGCGCGTGTACGAATAACTTACCAAAGGATTTGCATTAAATGGTCCTTTCTCTCCACGTGCAAATTTACATATTACGACCGTAGTAATAAATTGAAAAAATTTTGTAATACTTCATAAAGGATATAAAACTTTTTATAACAGCATAAAGAAGAAATGTACGTGCGAACGCTTGTTTCGCGAAGACGTTCTTTTTCAATCTTACTTAATTTTGTGTTTTTGAGTTTCTCGACGTACTCGCGTAAACGTGTGATTTTTGTGCAAATATACAACAAGATGGAAAATTTTGATTGTCCGACGTGTAAAGAAGAATCGGAAACAGAAACGCGGAAAGAAGATACTTGGAGAGAGATGGTTCCGCACGTTCATTCATTTTCGATTTAGAGCGGCACGTGCTTCCGTCTTGTTGAACAAAAAACTTGTGTGAACGATCTGCAAAATTTGTAGAAAACGTGCGAGACATCGCGGATACTCACAATTGCACCGCAGTTTGGACGAAAGGATGAAGTGATTCTGATTGAAAATGTGGCGAACGCTCGCGTCGCGCGACTCTCAGGGAATCGGTAAGAAAGGCGGAATGGAACGCCAGAGTATACGGCGGACGGCGCTCGCGGCAGCGATCAAAGAGCACATATCCGCGGCGTGAGAATAGTCAACGCGTCTACGCGTCACGGTCGTTCGGCAGAGGCGCGCAGGCCTCGCAAATCACATGACCCGTTCGGCCAATCGGGGTAGCGGTCTAAGGCAACGGCCATTGTCGCCGAGTCCTGACAAGCGTAGAAAAACTCGTCAACAGCGACCGCCATTTTATGTTGGCGAGCGATTGGTGATAGTTGTGCGGTGCGGAGGATCTCGCAATCACAATTCCCGTGCGAATTTCTGTGGCGAACGCGGTGGCCGACTCTGTGCCGACACGCGCGATCGTGTTTGCTTGCTCGTGTCCTTGAATTGCGTGCGGATGCATGAATATTAGCGTCGATTCCCGCTAATGGTTCGCGCGCTGTGTCGCAGTGAGACGAGAGAGAAGAGAAGAGAAGATGGTGCCAGAGGGCCTCGGGGAGCGATCGTGTCGGCTAGCGCCGTGCACGCAGTCAGTAGTTTGACGAGTGTCGTGCGGGTGCATGTATACCTCTGTGACCACACAAACGATTGTGTTTTGGACGGACTATAGTGCAGCGAAGGGGGTGAGCAGCGCCGATTACCCGCGATCGTAAGCAAATAAGAGATCGGATCTCGGGGGATCGCTAAATCGACGCGTATAATCGCGGCGGAGAGGACAGGTTGAGTCCTCTTGGAGGCGAGAGTCGCGAGAGTTTCGCCGCGCGTTGCCCACTTATCGCTCTGGTAACGGGGACTCCTGGAAAAACGGCGACGTCGTCGCCGTCGCCGTAACGTTATATTATTATTCGCGTCGCGATCCATCGTCGTGATCGTTTATTCTCGTTTGTGAAACGCGGTGATCTACTGTCCCGTCCCGGCGGCGACGCGGCGCGGTAGCCGTCCCGTCGTCGGTCGCCGGAAAGAGAACGGACATTCCTCGACGCTGCGGCGTGTGCGTGCGTGCGTGCGTGCGGACCTTGACACCGGGGTTTGACGTACCCCGAACGCTACGATGCCCAATGGTTGACCGTGCACCCGAGTATGCTACACGAGGACGCTTCACGCGCCGCGGTTCTCATTGTTATTGTTATGTTCACGAGTATGACTGCGGTTCGGTGAACTTGTTACGCGGCTTCACCGACAGTAGAGAACAAGCGGCTGCATTTTCACCCGCGATTTTAACGGAATCGGCGACGGCAACAGTGGCAGGGCTTATGACGACCTGGACAACGACGACGACGGCGGTGGTCTTGTAGTAATTACGACGATTTTCCCTGCTACGCTATTGCCGTTGCTATCTCTGACGTGCGTGCGTGCGTGCGCGATCATACGGAGTTCGTTTGTACGACGTGTGACGCGCAGGTGATCGTGGAAGGTGATCTCGAGCTACGAGAAAAAGCGAGGTTAGAGTCGCGCTCTACGCGAGAAAAGATAACAGCCCCGCGAGAAAGAAACCATGGCCGATCACATGGTGGACGGTCCTCCGCAGAAGCGGCAGAAGCTGGATCCCTTTCCGGGTCCGTCGGACTCGACAGGTTAGTTCGAGCTTGCTCTGCGACGTACAGCTTTGTACGTCGTATTTCTCTGTCACTCTCTACCTACCAGGTTTTTCTCACCTTCTCCTCCACAGTCTCCTCCTCTCTGGAAAAAAAAAAAAAAAATTATCCCGCAACTAACCTTACAAGAGAAGTTGCGTCGCCGCGAGAGAGAAACACGCGCGAGAGAGAGATGCGCTGAAAAAACGAGCGCGTACACGCATCTTGTGCGCGTACACACAACGGAGAAAAAAAGAATTTCCGATCTGCGCGATTCGCCGAATTCGTGGCGCCAATGGCACAATTTTTTTTTTTTTTTTTGTGAAGCGCGGATTACCGTCCGCGACGATTTTTGACTGACCGATCTTGCGGAAGTTCGCGGATTTCTGAGCAAAATTTGTAAACGAAACTTGCTTTTCGCGTAAAAGTGATTGAAGTAGATTGGACATTGGTTCGAATCTCATTTGTGGCTCTCGTTACATTTGTTACATATCTCGTTACAATTTATATAAAAATCCCGCACACAACGTACCTAGTATTTCTCTGAAAGGGCGAGAATAAATTTTCAACATGAGAAAAGTGGACTGTTTGTTTTGTGTTACTTTTTGTGAAGACACACTTGACAAGTTGCTTTTAGTTCTAACTCTTCACATTTTGCTCAGACGACACAAAAAATAAAGTTTTACCGTAAAGCTAAATACACGTGATATATATATTTTTTTTGTTTCTTTGTTTATATTGCATCTCTGCCATTTCTCGTTGTTGAATGGCGTGTGAAAATATACATACATATATGGAGTTCCCATATGTTTCTCTAGATATATATACTTACATTTAGATATACAATAGTTGTGATCCTAGTAGTGCATGACGAGATTTGCATGACACTTTTAATGTTAAAGATTACAGTTTTGCTGGCATGAACCAATGCGCTATAATAAAACCTCCTTTTTTTTTCTTTGAAACACACACCTTAATCTCATCTCTTAACAAAGTTTTCCAAAAACAAAAAAAAAAGAAAAAAAGAAACAGAATTTATATAATATGCACATAACGCTGTGTTATATAAATATACATAATGATATAGTTTACATTGTACTTAGATATAAAACCTTCAAAATTGCTTGCAATGACGGTACCAAAGTCGCAGAAACAAGGTTGCAGAAACAGTTTGATTTTCCGTGTTCGTCCAGGTCAGTTGTGCGAATCAAAGTGATGATCAGAAGAGCAAAGCATCAGCAGTGATTAAAGAAAAAAAGAACTGCTTCTTTATAATTGTTTCTACCACTTAGATACCACATTGTTCAGAAGAAAAGCCTAATTAGTTTTCTCTTTCATTTCTAAATTAAACCAAAAACTATTGATATATATATATGTAGTGGGTATGGCGCCTTTAATGATGCACCATGCTTTTCCAAACTTCCCGGGAGGTGGCAATGGTAACATTCAGGGTCAGCCTCAACAGCTACATGTGCCTCAACATCAGTTGCCTCAACATTGGAACCACACTCTGCAAAAGCGAAGTAATTATCTTATTATCAAATTAGAATGGAAATAAATTTTCAAAAAAAGTAAACAAACAAATAAAACACATAAGACTAGCATAGGAAGCAAAGTCTTCGTTTGTTCGTCCAGTCATTTTTGATTATCTTTGATAATTGTCTCCAGTATAAATTGTTTTCTTGTCAAGTTACTTGCCTCAGTCTCTGGTTTTCAGTGAGATCGATGCAGTCGCAGTACTTGCTGAAAGAAATGCGTGGTAGTTTTGGCATATTGTCACTGTGGTTCTCAGTAAAAAAAAAAAAAAAAATTATATAGTCTATTGTCTACGCATTTAGGGAAGAAAGCAAAAAAGAAAAAAACGGATGTCACAATAATTTATATTTGAAAATATGGCAGAGCATAAAAAAGAGCGACAAAATATGGATATATAAAGTATTATCTTACTTTGAGCGCTGACTGATTCACTTTACATAGCAATGGAGAAAAATTGGATCGGTGTTGCTAAAGGTACATAATCAGATTCAAATACGCCAGTTCCCACTCTGTTTTCTCTAATAAATATCGCGGAACAATTTGCAATGTACGAAAATTAAACAATAGACATGCGACACACACGGGCAGAGCTCTTGCGTCTCATTTGCGGGCAGAAGTTCAGAGAAAAAATTTAAAAGAGAACAGGAAAAAAAAACAGGCACACACACTATGATGAATTGTAAGTTTATGATACAGTCCAGGGAATAGCTAGCTGAGCAGGCGGGTGTTAATAGGTCTGTATCAATTTTCATACATTTTTATACATATATACGTAATTTAATGTAAATAGAATGAAAAACTACGTGCACAAATCTTTTGCCCAGGTCTTAGTTTTTTTTTTTATTTCACCGACCAGCTTAGGGGTGAAGAGAAATGACACTCTGTTCTTAAACATAACATCCAGAATATTGTTTTGCTTGAACAGATATTTTCTAGAGTGACTGATTTCTTCGCATGACTCTCCTCTATAAAAGTTTGCCGTCGATAGCTTCGCCGACTGCTTGTTTAGTTTAGCACTAATTTATTGTGCCAAAGAAATTGTCAATCTGCTCTGTAGAGTAAGGCTCTTTTACGTTATGCTCATGCAGTGTATGTCTCATGTCTTATTTTTTTTGTTTATATCACATACAGTTTTTCCTATATATATATATACATATTACATTGTTTTCTTTTTAATATATACTTAATATTACTATATTTGTATATATATATGTGTATAGAGAGAGATTTTGCATTTGTATCTTCTTACACACATACACATACATAACACCCTTTTTTTCTCCGTCAATGTATGATCAGTCGTGGATAGATAAATAAGTTTTTCAAGGATTTTTATTCTTGCTTAAAGGAGTGAGATATACGTGAAGATTTAATATTGTTCGTTTGAATATTGTTACTAAGAAAAGAACAGATTTTTTTTGTACCATAGATCAAAACTGAAATTCGTTTTTGGCCTTTTAGTTTCATGTACATGCACGTATGTATTACATATATAATATATATGTATATATATGTAATATTTACACGCATCTGTACATGTACATAGAGATACGATACATTTGTTACACATGATAGCGTAAACAGATGAATTTTTTATATATTGATTGATGAAAATACTTATACTCTGCTAAAAGCTATGGTGACGGTGCTGAAATCTTACCTTTGTAAAATAACTAATGATTTTCTTGGTATATACACTTGTCATAATATCGTTATTCTAAATATTATATTTATTCAAGCCTTTGAACTGTTTAACTTAGGAAACACTTTATAACTTTATTAGTCGTGATAAATTTGAAACAGTGTATTGAAACAAAAAGATAATAAGCAGATAACTTGCATTGTAAAACACGCAAGGATGAGTAAAAGACGGAAGTCGTGGAATAATAAACTTGTGTTTTATTCATGCAAATATCAGATGGAAGACATGTCTTTTTGCTAGCCATTATCTGTCATTGCGATGAAAATCATACGGAAACATAATTATTGTATTCTCGTTTATTCTCAGATTACATAACAAATACAGAAATGTTTGACCTTGAAAATGATCTTCCTGATGACTTGCTGTCGTCTGGGTCCTGGGGTTCTGCGACTGAGAGTACTAAGCCACCGGCAACTGGTCCCGGACCAGGACAACAAAATGGTGCTCTCGATACAGAACTTAGACTACAGCAGCAACAACAGCAGCAGCAGCAGCAGCAGCAGCAGCAGCAACAACAACAGCAGCAGCAGCAGCAGCAGCAGCAACAACAACAGCAGCAGCAGCAGCAGCAGCAGCAGCAGCAGCAACAACAACAAC
>QVNV01027004.1:0-27788 GCA_014825455.1 Pseudomyrmex pallidus | reverse complement strand
TGAATGTCGCTGTTAAAGGTGAAGCGTGTTAAACATTGTTTAATAGGAGATAGGCATACAGTCGCCTTTTAAAATCACAGAGAGAGAGAAAGAGAGAGGGGGGGAGACGGATTGATCGTTTCATATATCGTATTTATTCTATTACGCCGTATGTGTACGCACTACTGTCATTGCGCAACTGCATACATACGTACATTACATCGTGACGTGATTGAATCCGCCTACTGCTTTAAAAGCAGTCATCACTTCCTCGACGTTCTGAAAAAAGAGACCGTGTCTCAGAGACCGTCTCGGTGCGTGTCCACGATGAAAATAGTGTGGTCGTAATTTTCCAGCGCGCGCACGGAACATGCGATTTACTTTGTCGCGTGCGCGCGAGAATATCGAATTACGTCACGCGTGTATGCACGTACACGCTTCTTCGCGCGGAAAGTTACGAGCTACATATCTCGCGCCTCGTAACACAGAAGCGATTTTTTCTCGCCTTGTGCGGTTTTAAAAAATGTTAGGATATAAAATAACTCCGTTCGCGCGCGCATCGCCATAAATATATTTCGTCCTTATCACAGGCGCGGCGAAAAAACCTCTTTGAAAGCAAACGGAACATTTTCACGTACGTGATGTGACGTACGCGCAGTTATTTTATTGTAGCATTTGTAAAAAAAATGCGCGCGACGAAAAATTCGATTGTGTGTTTCAGAGGCTCAAACGCGACCGGAGCACACAAAGTCCATGAAGTTCAGGGTGAGGCACGTGCACTCACACAAACGTGCCGTTTAATACACGGCCTAGTCGGCGCGCGGCCGCGGTGCGTAGTTGCACGCACGCGCGCACACACGCAGCCCCGTGCACGCACGCATTCGTTATTGATTGGTACGCGCCGACTAGGCCTGGCGCGAGAGACCCTCGACGCTCTACGACGTAAGGTTGCTGCAGAGGAAGAACCTCGCGAATCCAACAAATGCATCGAAGATATTTCGCGGTTTCTCCGTGATGATTAAATGCATATCGATATTACACCTTGCACGTGCGTGGAAATTAGCAAGAATATTTCAGATATTCGCGCTTTCAATTATAAACAGTTGAAAGAAAGTGTCACGATGATCATATTAAGATGCGCTTTGATATTTTACAAAAAATCAATTGCAAAGTTTTGTCGCAACGCACGCAATGCGTCCGATGACAGAAAGCATATATTTAAATCTCGCGTTCAATAGGTGACGTATTGTCACTCTTCTGTCTCTCGATTTTATTAAAACTTTTGTTTTGTGTATTTTTACAATTATTATTTATAAATACTGCATGTCGGACATGGTTTAAATAGAAGTCTAATTTGCTCCGGAAAATAGTTACTGCGTAACCCGGCTTACGAAGAATTCGCGGTACACGGCGGCGACGGCGGCGGCGGCGGTGGTGCTGCAGTAAATTTGCACCCACGCCCGGCCACCCGCCCAATTTGGCGATCTACCCCCACTTTCTTGCCACGAAAATATACGCGCCTGGGCGTCGAGCAGCTGGCGCTATCCCGCGTGCGCGTCGCGAAACTCACGCAATGACGCAACGCACGCAATGCGTCCTGCACACGCGTGAAGCGCGTGAGTGTGCGAGGCCGATTTCTCTATTGTCTATGCATCAAGATAGAAACGCGTTACGGAAGTAATTTTGACTATTTCTTTTCTCTCTCTTTCTCTTCATTTAAATTCAGAAAATAAAGTTTATTTTTCAAAAAAAAAATAAACAACAAATACTTCCGACAAACGCAAATTTGCGATTTTAGCGGACGGTCTGTAGGTAGGTAGTGCAATAGCGAGATGATTCTGAAGAGGATCGTACAAACTTCGTTCGTTTACCGAGGAATACATCACGCGCCTCCTGTACGTACGCACACGCGTGAGACCTGACCCACTCCACCGGTTTCTCGTCGCAGAGCGGCCGCGGTGTTTCTCTCTTCTCACGCATGATGCAGCGACGATAAGAAAGAGATAGAGAAGGAAGGAATGCTCTCGCTCGCGAACGGGCAGCGTTTGTCCTTTGTATAGGAAAACTTGAGTCGAGGAGCGCGGTGGAAAGAACCAGGAGGATATCCAAGCGAAGATAGGGTTACGCACATTGTGCGTGGGCGGAGGGTAACACCGGTTTTGTCCGTTGTTTTATTCGAACTTGCCGGTGCGAGGAGTATGGCAATAAAACTCGTGGAAGCTGAGGGGAGGAAAGGACTGTGGAGAAAGAGGAGAGAGAGAGGAAGACAGAGTCCAGCTATTTTATCCTCGCGTGCGGAGGAAGTATCGAAAAAATGCGTCGCGCGCGACAAAAAATTCGACCCTC
Organism: Pseudomyrmex pallidus; assembly: GCA_014825455.1. NCBI lineage: Eukaryota > Metazoa > Arthropoda > Insecta > Hymenoptera > Formicidae > Pseudomyrmex > Pseudomyrmex pallidus. Next base: position 25,463 of record QVNV01027004.1, on the reverse strand, counting down.
CAGGGGCTGGTGGTGTTTAATGAAAATGAATGAAAAATTTATGACCGCGCGAGTATATCGACGGTGCCTTTGTCCGGCCTTCCCCGAGACTTCCGACCGAATTCGAGGTTCGACTAATTTTGACAATGGAAAAAAAAAATAAAACGGAGGGAGTTGCTTGATAAACGCATTAAGTAAAAAGTTTTCGGCGAAAGAAATTAAAAATTGTAGAAAGAAAAATAACCATTTGATCCGAAACAGCTTGAAGTTTCGAGTCACATCGTTTCTTCTATTTCGTTTCTTTCATTATATATATCGCGATCGATACGTAAAGACGCATTTCTGTTTCACTGAGCGATGAATAATTAAATCAACTTCTTTGCGGAAAATTGTCTCATTTAAAAACCGTTAATTACGTAACGTGGGCGGTTGTGTACATGTGAGATAATTAAACGAATACGGATGTAAGTGATGAACGAGCGGACATAATATTATGCAAATTACGGCCATTGTCACGTGTTCCGAAGGCATGAGTTTAAAATGTGCATAAATTTATCCGCTTTAATAACATCCTTCAGTGCAAAGTGCGCTTTTCTCACGGTTCTCGTAAATATATTATATTTTCGAGCGAGATCCGCGCGCGTTAACGGTCTTAAGACATGGTTTATACATCAGTTGTTAGGCAGCGTGGAAATTTTTGAGCTCAAAAGCGAGATTCAGGCCGTTTTTTTTTTTCGAATTTAATTTTATCGTATATAACCACGTGTCGATTATAATTCTGCCCGTTGTTTACATAAATAATCGTCGCCCACGACACGTTTATCAATGATTCCACGTCTATCACGTGCGCAGATGATGGTCATTATTCCGCTCAATAATGCATATCCATATGTTCCGAGTACGCGCGCACACGCACTAGCCGCTGTAGCGTCGTACGAGCGTTTTATTATTGCCGTGTACGAAAACCGAGACCTTCACCGAGAGATCGAGTGTGCGCGTTACTCCTTTTTTTTTTTTTGTTCGGTTGCGTTTCATGCTTCATTTATCTCTCTGTCGGTTTACTACGTACGAACGAGTGCTCTGTTGGTCTTATCATGAATTATTTCGTGACCCGAATTTGCCATTGCATGCGCTTTCTCTCTCCGCCCGTTTCTCTCGTTGGCCTCTCTCCTTCTCTATCCGGTGGTCTCACGGTTAATATCGAGTTTTCTCTTTCTCTCTCTTTCTTTCTGTGTGTATGTGCGTGCACGCGCGCGCGCGCGTGACGAAACAATACGTGCAGTCGGGGAGTTTTCGTGCCTGGCCTCACGGAACAAAAAAAAAAAAACGCGAAGAGTTGTGTACGCCATGCGTGTGTGGGCGACATCAAGATTGGGCGTTATCACAGACCAACCAGATGATCGTATCTCGCTCATCCCCTCGCTGCCCCCCAACCGCGCCTCGTTCACCCACCGTTTCTGCGCCTCGACCTACTGAGAAACCGTCGCGTTGCGTACGTGCAATCGTTGCAATCGTTACGACACACCGGCGATAAGACCGTTTTCACGTAACACAGCGTAACCCGATTTCCTGATTAGCTATAATGCGCGTCTAGATATGAAACGTTCTCGCTGCGAAGTTATGCGTGTACTTTTTTTTTTAACAGTATTGCTAAAAAATATTGATATTCGTCGATGTATCGAAATATATGGCTGGCATTTTACTTTCGTCATTTTATTGTTGTCTCGCGCGTCTGGGCACTCGAACTTTCGAACGTAACTAAATTAGTCGGCAAATTCCGCGAATTTCGATGTCGTGATGATGTTACTTTTCGATTACGATCGACCTGAGGAGAGAGAGAGAGAGAGAGAGAGAGAAAGAAGATTACGCGCCGTTCGATATACACGAATATAAGTCGCGCTTTTGTCCTCGATGACTGTACGATAGTGTGCGACGTTATTGTCACGGGAGGTGAGATACGGCTTATTTGTCGAATAAACGACCGCCATGCCGAAGGGCAGATAATAATTTCGTGCAATCTACAAAGTAATCGAACAATTTTAGGCCGTAGTCGTATACAAGGCGGGCCGCTAATTCGGCTTACTGCGATTCTACCGCATACTACGAGCCCACACGGCCGATCAATACGAACCGTGGGGATGTCAATCATATACCCACGTTTTCAGGCCGTGGATACGTAAATCTTGTCAAACGCTACAATGCCACGTTATTATTTATTATTATTATATAGTAAAAATTGTCGAGCGCGAGATACTTTTTTATCATTTTGCGTCGTGCAAACTTTTCTACGCGCTAGTTTTAAAAATTCGCGATATTTTCACGACGAAAAAAAAAAAAGAAACCGTCGAGATCGCTTCGGGGAAGCGAGCATACGCGCATATAAAGCGGATGTTTTCTTCTCCGAAGACAATTTGCAGCGCAGAGAACGGCCGACTCACGCTCTTCTAACTCTCTTTCTAAAACAGCGAGACCTGGCCGTGACACACATATAGTGTGTCCGCCTATCCGCATCCTCTCTCGGGAACGTCCAAACAGCCCGAACCCATAACTCACGAGGGTCTGGTCGTCCCGTCTTCGAGAAGAAACCCGCTATTTTTTCTCACGTCTTGAAAATAACCACTTTTATCGGCAGCGTCATGCACGAGGAATTGGTTTGATCGATTCCGATATCAATTTCGTATCGTAAACACAAATTTAAATCAGAGATTGAGTAAATTGATTTGACTTTGTTTTCGAGTTTGGTGCAGCAATTGCATAACAGTGTGACGCGATCTGTGCGACTTGTCTCGATCGAAAGCGGAATATTCCCGTTGTGACAGAGCGACAAAGCAAAACCACAATGCGCGTCGAAACCTCGAGATTTTGACGTAACAAAAAAGTCGCTTTAATCGACATGTACCTACACACGCGTAGGAAGGAAAGTCGTTGCGGTTGCACCACTTACGACGCATTGCCGCAACGTAACGGAGGCGAAAGGCCTCGCATTCCTCTTGTGCAACCGATTTTCGGCGATGGAAGGTCTCGTGACGACAACGCGCGGCAAGGCTGAATTACGTCTAATCGCTTCTAAGAAGCTGCCCGAGCTGAACGAGCGGTCTCTTTTTTTAAATGGAATGTAATAGCAACATATGCGCGCGTTATACATGCGAAGAGCGAATATTAATTAAATTTAATCGCGCCAACGGGAATAGCGAATTTAATCGCAAAAATTTGTAAAATATTTATTTCGACTATAGGTATATAAAAGTTATGTTAGTGGTAACGTGTTACGTATTACTGAAATATATAAAGATAACGTTACTCAAAGATAACGTATTCCTCGTATCGCTTGATTTTTGCACGTATTCATAATGCAATCTTCTAAAAATACCAAAATCCGATAATATCATCGGTGACAACAAAACACGAGCGAAACGTGAAAATGCCGAAATACCGCATTGTAAAGATAAATATGCTTTTCTCATAGAAGATTAAGGAAAAATGAGAAAGAGAGAGAGAAGGGAAGAGAGATATATTGATAAGACAAAAAGATATCGAAAAACAAATAATTCCAAGCTGTATTCGCCTCTGGTGGCAATTCCTATAATCTCGCATCCCTTCGTTGCCCGCTCGCTGATGAACAATATTTGCCTCCCCGAAGGCGAAATCCTTTCTCCGCGTTCCCTCTTTGAAACGATATACAAGGCCGGTAATCCAGTCGAATGTCGCCGCGACGGCGCGTATGGAATTAATACTCGGAAATGACGGATTAATGTTTAAGCGTGTCGTGCTGCACGAGAGAGCGCTGTGTATTTCTCTCCGAGTTCGTCGCACGCCTGGCTGAAACTTTTACGAGGGCACGCGCGCGAAATTGTAGAAGGGTTGCGAGACTCTCCGAGAGAAGAATGAAGAAAAAAAAAGAGGATAGAGAGAGAGAGATAAAGGGATGACGTAAACGTAGAAACGACCGATGACGAGTGCACCTGTGTGTGAACGCGCACACGTGTCCGACATGCAACTGCAGCACCGTTTCTTCCTTTCTTTTCTCTTTTCCTCTCTGCCTCTTGTCCTCCCTCGCAAGAGACTTCGTTTATAATTCAACGAGGCAAGTAAACGAGCGAGAAACGGGAGAAAAAGAGAAAGAGAGAGAAAGAACGAGTAGTTTTGCGTGTCGTTACCTGAATCGCGCAAAGTGCACGCGCGACAAGAAAAGGAGATTGAGCAATATCGAGCACTCTCCGCTTCGAAAGAACGGGCCAACTTATTAAAAATATGTTAGAGTCCCCTTCGAGAGCTTTCACTTTCCACGTCCTATTCCATGCATTGTGTCCAGTTACTTCTCTTCGATATATGTATATACCTACGACGATCGCGAAATGATCGTCGAGCTCGTAATTTTCGCCGTCTGCTCGAACCGCATAAGTAATGAATGTTGCAGTGTCGCGTGGCTGCAAGTGTTGCGAAACACACGATCGAGGATTAGGGAAATAAAACTATAATAAATTTTATTCCGAGGACGCACGTGTGTTTTGCTTCTGTCGAGCACATCCATAACGTTATTTAAGAAATTTTTTTTTAGCACAAAAAGAATAAAATTTACATGTGAACACGTATATATATATATATTTATTCTTTTTGTGCCGAAAAAAAAATTTCTTCTGCAGGATGTTTTGCAGAATTATTCGTGTATATATATATAACGTTACTAAATTTATTCTTTTTAAAACTAATGAATATATGCAACCGGCTCTTATGACCGTATCAATATATTCATTAGTTTTAAAAAGAATAAATTTAGTAAGTATATCGATTTCATTTTAAATTACACTCATTGCGAAATGATCGCATACAGCAATTTAGTATTGAACGATCTTACCCCACAGACATAAGCCGATCTATTGTCAAAGAGTAGAAAGCATTTTGGAACTCGAGAGAAAGTACCGCGAATGTTTAAAAAAAAAAAAAAAGAAAATGAGAGAAGAAAAAATAAAGAGCATATGTACACACAGTAAAGTGCGCATACTTTCGAACTGTTCATCCGCGATTTTATTTTCGTGTAGTGCCGCGATTTCTTGCAACTTTCTCATTCGCGCCGATTACAAACGTTTTTTTCATCGACGAATGCAATCGGCGGTGAGATCAAACGTCACAACTTCATCGCACAGCAAATGTAACACACAGGGAATAATTCTTTCTCTCTGTGTATCGACTTCAAATAATCGAGACACGCTTTTTTGAAACGTTTTATTCTCGGTATTTATTCTCGGTTTTTTTTTTATGTTCATTAATTTATACAGTTCTAATACGAACAGCTGCTTGCGCAAGACCACGCCGTGTAAGCAAAAAACTAATAAAACGTAACTCCGCTTAACAGAGAGAGAAAGAGAGAGAGAGAGAGAGTAATAAACAACTTCTAATTTTTGAAGGGGCTTCCATAAAATTTAAATCTGTGGAAACACACGCGACGTTTCTGTCCCTCGTCCTTGTTCTCTTCTCGCCAAATAACTTGCGCAATACGTACAGGCTGCGCGCAGCATATCACTTAAATTCAATACGTGAGGACGACACGATTGGGGACTGGCTAACGACGATTCTCGAGGAGGAGTTAACAAAACAAAAAAAAATAACGCGCGACGAGGCCCACTCGGTTAGTATAACTGTACATTCGATAGAATGTAACTCTCTGCACGCGTGCGAGCGCGAGTTGCGCGGCGTTCACCTCGATTTTTCCCACCGCATTCTTTCTCGCATGAATTCAAAGAGTTCTGACATACACACACTTGCCACGTTCGCACCTTACATTAACGCAACAGCAGTATCTTCGCATGTATGTCATTCTACTTGTTTTTTGTTTTTTTTTTAATAAACGCGCCTTTTCAAGAATTCACGTCATCGTCCTCTCGCGCTCCTTCGTATTTTTGTTCGCGTACTTTTGAATAATTTACGAGCGGTTAGTAAAATTTCCTGTTTCAATGTTCTCTCTCGCGTCCCGAGCCACTCATCGCTTAATCTTTCTCTGCGCGTGACATTACGACGGCAATCTGAGTTTTGTTTTTTCTAACGCGAAGTTGATTGTCTTTGACAATCGCACGGTAAGCTTAGCTGAAATGGCGCAAAGAAGTGAGAACTTTCGAGAGACGACCAAAGCACGGACGCTCCAAAGTACAGCACATTAACAAATGGGGCTCCCTCTCGTTTATCACCGGGGACTTCTTTCACTCTTGCCTGAGCGCGCGTTTAACGTGCACAGACCACCCTCTTCCTCCCCGTCTTTCCCGTTTCTTTGCTCTTTCTCCTCTCTGCCTAATGTCAATAACCGTTGCATTAGTTGCCGCTTCGTTACTTTCTTTGCGGTAAGCGAGCGAGCGAACGAGCGGACGATTAAAAATGGTCGGAGCGTCATTCGCGACGGCCACACGGGCACCGCCGCGAAGCCGACGTCGGTGCCGGGACGGACACACGTCGGTGTTGGGTATTACAGCACGGCGGCGTTCGTCGTCGTCCGTTTCACGTACGTACATGGCGTCGTCGTAGCGTCACGCTCGGTGATTTGCTCGCCGGAGCAAAAGATGTTCCCAGTGGCTGCACCGTCGCCTGCATCCTCTTTGTACACTTTGTTCACACCGTGAAGGCAAGTCGTAAGGCACCGCCATGGGTTCCGGGGGCTCGGAAGAGAGGAAGGGGCCTCTCCTCTCCTCTCTCTCTCTCTTTCCGCCCCCTCACGTAAAATCTACGGCGTCGTCGTGTTCTCTCTTTCTGCACGTTAGAGCGTTCGCCGAAGCGGAGACTGACGTGGACGAAAAAAGATCCCCACGAAAATCGTCTCGAAAATCGCGTCGCCATTACCTCTACCTCCTACCTGACGATTCTTCGATCGGTCTGACATCTTCGATTATCTCTTCCTCTTTGAAAATTAGTAAAACGCAATATGTACGCGTATAACGCGAGAGAAGATAAATTACGTGTACACATCGCTCGCGATGTGAAAATAGTTAGGTAGGAACCAAAGTAGTTTTAGACGCTCCCAGATGGTGGCCAAGCGCCACGTTAGCTGGGCCACTTTTTTTACGATGCACCGTTTTATCTCTCGCTGGCGAAGATGAAACGAAGCGGAGATGAGAACGCGCAGCAAGAGAACGATACCGGCACGGAGAGGAACGCGGCAGTTGCAACATCCACGGTTACACGTGCAGTCGATGATGCAACGCCCATGCATTTTGTAACACTCGGAGAAGATTTCTTTCTCGAACACATCGAATCAGAAAGATAAAATTCTTCAACGGATTAAAATTATTTCTAGAGAGCGAGAGAGAGAGAAAGAGGTAATTATTGCCTACATCGGCCAATCATCGAGCGCAACGTTCAACATCGCAATTTTCACGAACGATTAATCATCCGTTCTCGCGTTGTATATTTTTTGGCACGGCGCGCATGTATCAAAATACATGCGCGCGTGCTCACGGGTTCAACAAACTTGCAAAGTCCATCCGCGGTTCGCCCGCTCACTCGCCCGTTATCCTTGATTCCTATCCCCGCGTATTCCTATCCGCGCGCACGCTGTTTCGCCGCAAGCAAAATCGTGCAATTTTAATATCAATCTATTCATGTCTTAAATTGAATAAAAGTTCGCGAAACTATAAGTTTCTTCCGCGTCTTTCTCCTCGCGTTCGATAATGAGAGGGTCTTTAAAGACATAATCAGATTTCTGCTAAATTAAGTTTCCACAGTCATGCTGACCATGAAACTAAGTATATACGACGCAGTTATTGAACTACGCCGATCTTGGTCGGGATGCAAAGACAATGGATGGCACTCACCGCCGTCGATGGTTGTGACAGTGCTGGCCTTGTTGATCTTCGTGTTCCACACAGCGGACGTCACTATGCTCACTGGCGCGCGGCTTTGATCGGGAGTCGGCGGATGAACCGGCGGCATCGACACCATCGGACCCAGCTGCGCCTCGTGCGGCAGATGGTCCGAATTCGTGCCGTACGAGCCCGCGTCAAACCCCCGTCCAGGATACACGTCGCCGGACAATCTCTCCGCCAGCTTCTCCCCTCTGTCCCGATCGTTCAGTGCCACTGGTTCCTGCTTTATTCGGAGATCTGCGACACGGAAACGCGAGATTTCTTGGGTTGATTTCTGTTCGTTTCGACCGATCGAATTTTTGACGCGAAAACAAAAAGAAGAAGGGGGATTGTTCTTGTTGTCTCTCACCTTCGGCAACGTTTTCCTTGAGATCACAGTTGTTGAGTTCCTCGGACCGCGCTCGTTCCAGCTGCTGTTCCAATTCCGTGGGCGTGTGGGGCGCGGTGTGAGGATGCGAGGGAGTCTCGGAGGGATGGGTGAACGGTTGGTAGAAGTGGTTCTCCAGCAGGAGCGGATGCGGGGCGGACGCCGGCCGGAAGGCAGCGCCGTCGCGCAGCACGCTCGCTCGTCCCAGCGTATCAGCGTCGCTCGGCGATCTAAAAATACGCGGTCACGGACTCACAGAAACACTATATGTATACACACGCAAAGAGTAATCGGCAAGAGTGTAAAGTGCAGGCATGTTGATGTTTGGCAAACATGCGTAATGCGATAAGAAAGACGATCAGAGAAAAAGAAAGCGGAAATTGACACACCGGAATGCGGGGTAAACAATCAACTGGCCGATATATGTGAACTTCACGCGATGAAGTTTTATTGGAAGATTGCATCGTTCAACTTGCGCAACAAACCGATAAAACCGTGCTCTTTGACTCAATAAGACATTAATTTTTCGTGCATCAAGTTGTCGTAATCTGAAGTTAAAGTCGAAAATCATAAAAAAACAAAAAAAGTGTTTGTTTCGTCGGTAATTTTTCAATACAGATAATTTATCGTTTCTTCTCGTATTGTCATCGCGCTCCTCGCGCGCCTTACCTCATCAGCCTCTTGGGCGGGCTCTCGTAATAGTGAGAAGAGTACACGTTGGGCACGGGATACGCCGGTGCGGGCGACGGAGCCGGTGTGGGAGTCCTCTTGATGGTGTTCCTGACCATGGTGGCCTCGCCCGCCTCGCTCATATCGCTCACATCGCCAACGCCACCGCCCCCGTTGCCGCCACCGATCCCGCCGACGGTACCGCTGCCGATGCTACCCCCGACGCTACCGCCACTTCCGCCGTTCCCGCCACCGCCGCCGTTGCCTTCCACGTCCGCGGAAGAGGTATTGCTGCTCTCCGCGGCGTGCCTCTGCGCCACCGCCAGCTTCTCATGCTCGATCGACAGACCTTTAACCTAAGTTTCGGGGAAAAAAAACAGCGTGATTTGAAACGATATCGAGAGAAATTAGTTGGAAAAGAATTATAATTAGTTTTTATAATTTAATTAAGCCTCATTTAATTTTACTTATTAATTTATTTTTGCGTAACCCCAAGTAACGTCACGAAGTTAATTTTTATAAATACGGATTGATAATAATTCACACAGAGAGAGAATTGAAGTCTGACATATCTCCCAAATAAGCTTGACAAATGATTTAACTGTTTCCGACCTTTTGCCACATGGCGCAAATGACACACAGAAAGAGACCTTTATTTTTCAACCGCGCGCACTTCGGCCCGTGAAAATATCTGAACGTCGCGCCACGTGTACAAATTATTCGGGGAACATTATTTAACGTCATTATTTACGAAAAAAAAAAGAAAGAAAGACAAGCGCATACTTGTAGGCATTCAGCTGCTTTGAGGAAGGAGCTGAGGGATTCCTGGGACACGTGTACCTCTCCACGGTACATGAATTCGAGAAGAGACGCCATATTGTGAGCACTCGTACCGTCGAGAATAACTATTAGTCCCGCGGGAGAAGGCGGCATTCCTTCGAAGAGCTCCTGAAAGTGCTTGCTGCATGCCGCAAGGATCAACCTGTGCGCTTTGAACGTAACTCCTGAAACACCCAAAAATAAGCGCGCATTGGGCATTAAAATAAAAAACCCAAAAAAAAAAAATAGAAGACATAAAAATCGATGAGCCGCGAAATATATACGTGACATTGCTCGTTCCTCATTTGCATACCTGAGTAAATTATTGCCACAAAAATTTTTCTCTTTTGAACGTTACGATGGTACATATTATTAGTATATGAACTTAATTTAGTGCGCCGCGTTCTGCTAAAAGCCTACTTCTGCGATAATTGGCTTAACTTCGCGGGAATAATTAGCATAGAAATTTTTTGGTCCACGTCGTAAAAGACCCGCGCACAAGACCTTTTCTTTCTCACGGCTTACACAATGTAAGCGAGCACCGGGCGCGGGAATTTTGGCATGCAAAGGAAACCGGTGACCGACGAACCCTTTCTCCCCTTCCCCTCCCACCCTTCCCAGGCATTTCCCTCTCCGCGCGCGATATAAAGGAAGAACCACAGCACGCCGCATGACACCGATGCCCTTTTCTCGCAGCCCGCTGCGTATGTGGGTCATCTTCGGACACGATCTTAATGTAATTCATAATTCACGCGCTCAAGTATAATGCGCGGGCGTGCGTGTAACACGACACGGACGATGGTTGAAAAAAAAAAAAAAAAAAAAAAAAGAACAGTCTTTGACCGTAACTTCAACGAGCACTTGCGACACGTTAATCGTATATTCCGGATTTCGTCACGTGCGCGCAATTTTATCGTACGGAAAAGAGTGAACATATCGCAATTTAGAAAAATTTCACGAAACTGTAATTTGCGTGATTTTAAGCCGTGTCACCTTTCGTGAAATATTTCATATCGGATAAAAACTTAAAAAACTTCCGGGCGAGAGAACAAGCTGTTGTGAACACAAACAACGCACGTTCGGACATGGATATGCGTGTGGAAAGAAGACTAATCGCGCGGTGGAAACCTTCGGAATAAGGAAATCAAGTGCGAGAAGAGAAAGGAGAAAGGTGACGAAGGACACGACCAGGTGGTTCGAGGCACCTGTCTTTCCGAATGGGGGGCTCCCGAAAAAGTGTAATTTTAACTCTTTTTCTTCTCTCAGTGAGCGAGATCAAATTTTTGTGTGCTCCCCGTTGCGTCCAGTGTCAAGCCTGTATATCCAGCATAAATTGTAAATTCAATACGTATCTTTCAACGCGAGAAGAGAAAAAGAACGAAAGAAGTAGAGAGAGAGAGAGAAAAAGAAAATTTCATGACTTTGTAGTAGACCGAGGATCTTCCTGCGGCCGACAGTTGCTTGCTGAAATACACCGTATCGTAAATTTGTCACGCGTGTAATAATAAACACGTTTGCGTCTCCCAACAGACACGATATATCGAATCTCGATACATAATATCGAATTTCCGGGGAATAAAAATAAGTTTTCACACTCGCCACGTATATCTCTCGCTCTCTAATCGACGAGAGCGTTACAACAATATGCCGACATCCTCTTAAAACTTGCCAAATATAGCGACGCGCACGTCGCCACAGGTGTGTTCGAGCCAAATATACACGATGGCTCTGCTCATTTCTCTCTGTGTGTGCAAACAGGGCCAACGTCCGAAATCTCGCGTTCGTGTGCGAATCTTTTTTTTTTTCGCGAACCACGCCGACGACTAGTGGCAATTATTGCGCCATCGCTGATGTCAACGTTCATAAGCAGCATCCGGACGCGCATGCACGCGGATATCGCGCCGATTTGCTTACCGCGCGTTGCGCAACGAGAAAAACAACAAAATTGGGCGCGTTCGAAAAACGTGGAAGTTAAAAATACCGAGTGCCAAATAGCCAGACTGATGCAGTGGTGGCTGGCGGCACGTTAAACGGAGAGAGACAAAAAAATTAAAAATACCGAACAACCATTTCGCGCTCTTTTCGGCGAGTCCGAAAATAAATTTATTAAAAATAAATTTGACTGTCTAGCGGATTTCCTAAAATCCGCTGTCGATAACCCTCGCGCAATCCCTCCACGCGCGTTTCGCACATTTGCGCAGAATCGTGCATTCGGTAAAAATACGCAGTAGAATCCGCAGCGCAGTTTTAGTTCGCTGCGCAAATATCGATATTTGGAAGTACTGAAATATGCAGAGTTTATCAGCGTGTGTGCGTGTGTGTGTGAGTGCCGATTTGTATTAATAAATTTTTTTGTAATGCAAGACCCGCCGCGACGCAAGTTGCCCTTTCTCTTTCTCCCCGAGATGTCACTCACGCGCACACGCGCTGTTGTTCCGTTATCGGAGTGAGCGCATGCAAAATATACACACGCGCGTGCGATATATTGCAAAGAATTTCGGCGGTCGTTGCGTAACGCGCACCGAAAGACCTCGAGGACGTTGTTTATGACAAGCCGCGGGAACACGCCGTCATCGACTCGTCGGGCCGCCGCAACCGACTGTTACTGAATGAGCGAGTAGAGAGATAACGTACGAGCGCGTTTTCGCGCGCGGCAACCGCGCGTATCTATTTAGATATTGTTCATAGATGAAGACTATATTTAACGAGGCAGACCGACAATGTCATCGTAAACAAGAGATTGCCGATTATCGCGCGAACGGCCGATAAGATCGGCGCCGCGAAGTGCAAAGAGCTATATTTTTAAAGAGCTGTATGTCTTAAAAAAAAGAGGGCTTGCACGTAAAAATTTTATATTACTTAAAAAGAATAATAATAAAGTTGCACATTTTACTTAAAAAATAAATTATTCAACTCAATGTGTGGTTGCAACTCTACTTCGACTTGCTAAAATATATTATTCATCTCGTGTTTCTTTTTAACATGTTGTTATGAACATTAGTAAATTTCCATGCGCATTATCTACATCTACAGCATATATTGCTTTGCTTACGGGCTAGCGTATATACGATGCTCGAAAAATATGATGCAAATATTATCGTTGAGACGAGATTGCGGGAGTTTAATAACGAGATTGTACAAGCGACTCGCGATTGCCGTCACGAAACTTGCAAATAAAACGCGCAACTTACAGTTACGCAACAGTGCAATGCACTCTTCGCGGGCAATCTATTCATATTCCAAGGCCAGCCGGTGGAGGCTCTTGGGTGAGTTAGGGTTTTCGGCGAAGAGCCTCCTCTTATACAAGACGGTCATCGTTCTCCCCTACTACGCGGCGCAATAATAATTCGGTTCCACGGGATGTACGTGCACCGTGACCGAACGCGTATGTAATAAACAACGCGTTTGCTGCCGCGGCAAGCCCGACAATTGCGGTTCATTGTTCAATGTCAATTGCGCACCGTGTCAGCGACCGATAGGCCCGTAAAAATTTGAGCCATTTTTATCGGAAGATAGCCCCGCAAACACGACTAATTGATCACAAATATATGTACGACTTACGTAATATTTTATATAAATAAATTTCGATCTTGAGCAAAGATGAATTAATATATTATGAAGATGCAATAACTGAAAATATATTAATTACGGAAGAGAAGTCAAATTTTACAGAATAAAAAAAAACGCACTTGCGTAGTCAAAAGCGGATTCTTTCGTCTGCGAATGACTGAAGAAAAACATCGAAAAATCGGATAATTACGTTATTCCTGACTCGTTGTGCGCATCTTCGCACGCTGTAACACGACGTATCAAAACTCGCGAAAAGATAAGAGTGAAGCTGCTGATTTGATTAGTGACAGAGAACTCTAGTACAAAGGAAGACGGCCAAGGGAAGGGAACTGGCGGTCAATGCCCCGTCAAGGTCGACGATGCAGAGTGTGCTGGGGAAACGAGCGACGAATGCGTGGCTCGGGACGTATCGCCTCGGATCAGCACGAGCTCCGCTCGCTCGCCCGTATACAAAAATTGTACGACGACGAGCCAATCGACGATCGGGCTTCTTCTGGTCCCGGCCAATGGCCGCGTGGGATCAAGGTCAGTTTCTTCGCACATACTCATGCTGCACAGCGCGGCGGCACTGAAAAAAAGACTTGGGCTACACGATAAAAGAGAGAAAGAGAGAGAGAAAGAAAAAGAAGAGAACGCACCACATACACGCGCATCCCATAGTAGGCGCGATACGGCGCAAGAAATCGACACGTGGAGAAGCGACCGTGAATCTCGAGGTTGCCCCCGCGATAAATCGCACACACATTTATGCATACGTTGAGCGTAGGAAGAATGTATGCGCGAAAAATAGACGCGCGCACGCCTTTGTCCGTAAATGTTAATCGAACGTGGTTTTACTAGGCGTTTTTTTTCTCTCTTTCTTGCAATTCGGAAGGATAAGAGGAGATTGCGGTCGTATACGCGGCGCCGCAAGCTTCTTTTCATGGAAATCCATTCGAAGATCCGATTTCGTGGGAGCAGCGTGCAAGAAAGGGCGAATGGAAACGAGACCGGGCTCAATACGATCCATTCAAAGACTCACGAAAGTCGCGTTTGGTCTCTTTCCACGACTTTGAATCAAAAAAGTTTACAAAAACTTCAACAATATGAACATTATGCGTGCGTGCGTGCGCGCGCGTGTGACGTAGACGTGCAAACAATACCAAGCAAGAACAAAGACTAGCTTCTAATTCCGGCCGTCTTTCGTCTAATTCGCTCGTGAATATTCGGCCGCGCATCGCGCGCACATCCGCTGCCGGATGGCGTGTGTACAATGCACGCGCGCGAAACTTTTTTTTAGAGAGAGTTCCCTCTATCATTACTCTACCCAAATCAGCACCACTCTTTTTTTCTTCTAGCGAGTTTCGACGAGTATGGCGCGAAGATGCGCACGACGAATCGAAGATGACATGTAATGTGATTTTTTTCGGTGTTTTTTCACAGTCGTTCGAACTTCGAGAGAATCTGCGAGCGCACGTAATATATTCTCGATCGAAAAATTTCCGACGTGCGCGTTGCGTAATTTCGTCGTGTCATTGACCCATTTCCGATAAACGATGTCTTGAGTGATCGAGTCGATTTATCGGCGCGCGCGTACGGCGGCTCACATAATGTGCATTAGTGTTCCTCGATCGGTTGTTATTGCAGCAGCTGGCCAAATTAATAATATCTCCTCTTTCTCTCTCTGTGAGATAAGACACACTGAGACAGGCGTCATAATTCTTTCGATTCGATTGTCCCCTCGGCCTTCGCGCGCGCATGTCCGTCGCCTTTCGCGGATAGATTGGGCCAGCCAATATACTCTAATAATCTGATAAGGGCGCCCGGGTGTTTGTTTTGTTATCGCTCTTTTGTAACGCCACATTCGCCTTGTAATACTAACGAATCAAAACCGATCGCCATGGATCTCTGCCGCGCCCGACGACATTCGGATCTCGCGTGCGATTTGGTTCGGTGACGAAAGATGTGAAGAATCGATAAGAAACACGGCGCGAATTGCACCGCACGGAGAGATCTAACGATCGAAATAACCGCAGGCGATTTAGAAAGAAAAAACCGGTTTTTTTTTTAACCGACCGACAGTTTCAGCTGCGAACAGAGAGAGCGCCGTGTCAAACCTCGCTCTCTTTATCTTCGCGATAGCAGAAACGTCACGATTTTTTTTTTTTTTTTTTTTTTTTTTTTACGGTACATACACGCTCCGTAACAAACCGCAAAACAAAGTTCCGCAAATTCTAGCAAGTTCCGCGTTTATACAGCAGCAGTGCTGGCCGGATTACATGTTTGTAATAGAAATAGCAGCTGAAGGTCAGCGCGACGAGAAGATCATCGACCAACCGATTTGCCAGAAGGCCAGCGAGAAATGGGAGAGGATAAGTATATCAAAGTCGCGAGCATTCACAGTCATTAACCACTGCGATTCTATATATACATTTCCGCAGTTATTACAGGTGTGTGATTAACAGATAAAAAATTCTTTTTTTGATTTTTTTTTACTCTGCAAAATTTTCCGAGAGACCGGTCCGCGATACCTATATACCGGACGTCAGTTGAGATCCATTAACGTTGACATGTAATTCTTTACATAACTGATCTTTCGTGAAACCGAGCTCTCTCTCTCTCCCTCTTTTTTTCTCCTAAATATCGCGGCAACGTTCCAATATCGCTTAACCGGTCGTTCACTGCAGCGCGTTCACCCGATGCCGCGCGAGGGATAAACTCTCTTTCGCGTAACGACGCAGGAACGCGAGGACGAGGACGAGGGGAGGATGACCCCCAGGCAGGCGAAGTCAACGGCCGGCATCCTGTTGCATCAGAGCCGGCGCGAGCGAACGGCGAGCGCTCTCGCTAACCTTGACTCCAGGAAGTGTACTTTTGCCATGAGCGAGGCGGTGTTTGCGAGCGGCCGAGAGTTTTATAGTGGTGCGCGCGCGGGGCTATATGCGTTCGTTCCACTCTCCGCGTTCTCTTCTTCCTTCTCGCCTTCACCGCCGGATTGTCGCCTTTTCTAGAGGTGGAGGGGCAAAAACACACATCGCGCTCGGTCGCGCACATCGGGACTCTCGAATTGCCACGACATAGATCCGACGGGCGTCTCTCCTTGCATTCTGCCGACGACGTTTCGACGTGTCGATGCCGCAATGTGAAGAATAACTTCGCGCTGATATGCGCGCGAAGAGAAGATAGCGCCGCGCGGATCCCTTGCACAAGCACAAGCGATACGCACGATTACGCCGAAACCGAGCCGAACTGGTTAACCCCAAACTTAACAAGATATATCTCGTATCGCGTACCCCTCGCTCCCTCGTCGTTTGATTTTGCGAGTAATTGCCTCTTATCTTCGTAATCGCGTCGTTGTTGTTCTTCTTGTTTTTCTTTTGTATATTGACCTCGCGATCATCGAGTCATCGACGCGTTTCGTTCATCCACCGTGTCAACAACAGTCTTGCGTCTTGTGACCTCGTTGCGGTATCGCGCGAGAACAACTCGATCCGCGCGGGAGAACAAAAATTCGAATTCGCACGCGATGCCCGCCGTGATTCACCTTCAGGCGACGATAGCATCTCTCTCGCGGTAACATTTTGCTCGGCATTCTTCTCTATCGCACGCACAAATCGCGCGTCGTTTTTACTCGTAAATAGTGCGTGCATTGTGCTCTCGCTCGGGTTGCTGACACGCTCAACGACATGTTTCATTCATATTGAAGGAATAGAAAACAGACAAGGAGGTGTTACAATTGGCACGCGAAATTTTCTGACCAGAATGCGCCATGCCCGGACGCGAAATGTGCGATTCGTTTACTTCCGCAAATAAACTCTCGCCGACTTTTTACGACCTCGTTGTTTATTTATGTTATGTAGATAACAGAGCGCGACGCTTTGCAACACTCTCGCTAGCACGTGTGTTGGTCGAAATATTTGTCTTACGTTGTTGTTTTCCTTTTCCACTCTTCGACATTTCGTCCATTGTTTCATACACTCATACTTGTAAATGACGGAAGAGAGTTTTAAATCGCAAAGTACGTTTTATATATAGAACACACTTGACATTATTATATAGTTGTGAAGGTCAAACGCAGAATTG
Source organism: Pseudomyrmex pallidus (assembly GCA_014825455.1). NCBI lineage: Eukaryota > Metazoa > Arthropoda > Insecta > Hymenoptera > Formicidae > Pseudomyrmex > Pseudomyrmex pallidus. The sequence continues at coordinate 8,150 of QVNV01027004.1, read as the reverse complement.
TTTAGCCGTCATATCTGTCGCGTGACCGCAAACGGTATCCGCCCGAGTGGCGGATGCAACATATTGTATATCTCGCGATATCGCACCGGACGCGCACGGCTCAAAATATAAAAAGCCAGGATCGCCGTTGCGTCATCCTGCTGCTGGTGCTGCTGCTGCAATCGATCGTTCACGAAATATTTAATCGCGCGCCCAGTGCACGCGCAGGTGCATACATCGGGGGGACACACTCATCCGGGCACACGTGCTTACACACACGGACACGCACGAATGCGTCGCGTTTCGCGCGGCTTCCGTTCGAGAGTTGCAACACTCAACCGTGAAGCGTAGAGACACGACCCAAATTTCCCTTCACGAGGGTCGACCTTTACAGAGCCCGCCTAGATAGCACATTGCTCGAAAGAGAAAAAAAAGCCAGAATGAGGCCGCCCGCCTTATCGCGCTGCAACGTGTGTGTCTACTGACCTAGAAAACGACATGTAACCAAATCCTCTGATGTTCGAGTGCCGACCGAAATTTCAACGAACGCGTTGTTATATTTGACCTATATCTTTGGATGCGAATTTGAAAAATTGAATTATTATCTAATAATCATAAATCTCTCTCTATAGGTATGTTGAAACTTAAGCTTTAATAAAATTTAGAAGGCAAATATTCTCGATTATGTTATGTATATCAAATCAGCAATTTACACAGCGTTAGACTGATTTTTTTTTTTTTTAAATTCTAAAATTTGAATCAGACTGCAGCGAACACATGTGCACTTATGCAAGTGACGCACAAAAAATAATATTATAGTTTCGTCACACGAGGTAGATATGTATATAATATCTGCGGATTTGCAGATAACGTTTCCCGATAAAAAATCTCGAGAGGCGACCTTGATTTATATATATGTTGTTTAGGTGACGCGAGATAAGTGTGTAATTTGGGACAAATTGTGACAACGCCGCGTTGAGACGATAATCGCGGAGAATAGTCAAATACGAGCGAGGGCACGAACGGTACATGCGTGCTGTTTTTTCAACGATCCACGTGTGCAGCACATACATACATACACACACGCGCACGCGTGCGCGTATATATTATACACACCGTAACGGACACCGGCGACACGCATAATACGCACGATTCGTGCGTATAAGTATGCACGAATCGGAATTCTAATGAAGACTGGCAAATAAATCTCGCAAACATTACTCGCGTCGCGCGTTTTCATTTGCATAGTCGTTTTTTTTTTGTTTTAATACAGAATCTAACCGAAATTCTAACAAGTCACTTGTGAAACACGGCGCGCGCCTTTGTCGCTTCAAACGCTTAGGTCACGCATATGTCCCCCGCATGCGTGTCCTATATACGAGCGGAGGAGACAGATATGCACGGCCCGTTATGGCCCTAAACTCGATGTACAGGCCATAAAATTTGCTTCGTACAAGATGTGTGTATATATATATATGTAGCGTGTCAGGGACAGAGCTTATGCACGCACGCGCGCGCGTTGCGTGTGTGATTCGCGGGAATCGAGCGGATAAGGTTCCCGGGTGCCATTGGCGCCAATTGACGTCTCGATCGATATCTCGCGGTTTTTGTTTCGGGGGCGAACGAAACGTGGTTACCTTGGAGCAGTTTTTCTGGTGGTTTTCACGTGCTGATACGTGTCACGCTGATCGATCGTACGGGATAATTGCGCGTGACGTCGCCTCGCGGGAGACTGACACTAACGAGTGTGCGTAGGCGAGTGTTGCCCGCCTCTCCTCTCATCCCGATACGATCCGTGTATTACTTCCGACTCTTGCGCGCTTCCTCTTAACGCTAATTTACGGCGCCGCGTGTTAACACGTCGGCAAACAGCGCTCGGTTGTTTTCGATCGCCGAAAGTGTATTATTACGTTTTAGCGCGAAAATGATAACGACGGTTTTAATTAGCTATTTGTCGAGCTCTTTTCTTCACACAATCTACATTCACGATCATCGCACACGTCGGTTCACAATTCGAAATTGATACAGTTCTTTTACGAAGAGAAGTTCAAAATCCATTGATTGCAAATAACAATTATAAGTACGCGTCGAGAGCTATTTTATCTATTTATATAAGATTGTTTTTCTGACAAGACTGATCTCTCGCGTTGACAAGTTGCAAGTTGATATCAAACGAAATCTCTCTGAGATAGAGAAGGTCATGTTGATCGATCAATCAATGGATCATGAAGATTGTTGTCTATCTCTCGCGCGTCTCTGTTGTTTTTCTTGTGAATTTTCAAGCGTATATTCGCGCGATTTTGACGTGGCTGTGACTCTTGTTGCGTCTACAAAAAAAAAAAAAAGAAGAAGAGACGATCGATGTGTACGCGTGTATACGTGAACGGTGCGACTCGCGTGCATCGACGAAAGTAAGAAAAAAAAAGGACGGTTAAGATCTAACTGTAACCGAGACCTACTTTCGAGTCTCTGACTAACAAGTTACATGCACGCACTATTGAGCCTGCACACGCGTGCGCGTGTCCGCGCCCACAAAATCTAGACACACAGTTCCACAACACACTTCTCCTTGAGCAATGAATTTTGACGATACCCCCTCCCCCCTCTCTCTCTATTTTATTCCTTTCTCTCTAACTTCGACTGTGTGACTCTTCTTCTCAAATTCTTTTCTCACTGCGAGCTTCGTTTCAAAATTCTTCTTTTGAGGAAGTCTATTTCGCGTTTCAATCGACAAAAGTCCAATACGTCGATAGTTATAAGCTCGTGAACGCGAAGAATTATTTTTTACCTTGATCTGCTCCACGTGTTTGCATGTCATTATAAATCATTATAAATTCGGAGAAACTTGCTGACCTTTGCTGTGTTTCTTTCAGTTTGCCTCATTCTCTCTCCTTCTCTCTCCCTCTTCATAAACGCATTCACTTGCGGTTTTCGTAAATCAGGACACGCACGTGAGCGCGAGGTGAAAGCGTTAGACGTGGAATCGGATAACGGATTCGTTTACGGGTGGCGACAGCATGTCGGTTGCATACGCGCTAGAGAGTTAATATCAACGATATGGAAACGTGAGGAGAGTCTCGGAACCCAAAACGAGAAGGATAGCTCACGCAAAGAGCATCAATTAACGAAGTGTTTCGAGCGCAATTGCTGCCATCCGTTGAAAGTCCAACGTAAAAACTAACAATAAAAAAAAAACCTAAAATTTACTTGCAGTCCCGTGGACAAAGACGTTGCGCGTTTTTTTTTGTCTGCTTAATCTTCGGATTTTCATCAGTCGCCCGCAGCGCGTGTGCTCTCGAAAAATAATAATGAAGAGCTGTGCGATTTCACGCTCGACTGGGTTTTCGTTAAATTCGTTCATGTTTGTTGCGTGTAACTGCAAGAGATAGCCCCGCGGCACGCTATCGCTTTTATGTGGTGTATTTACTCGGGGTGTTTATGTTCTAGACAGATATCGCGCAAAACCAGTATGTGACGAATTGCAATGTTTACCGACTTAACTCGTTCGATGTCTTACGAATTACGTCGTGGCATATTGCACGCGTTTGCGAGAAACGACGAAGATTTTAATCACAAAGTTTCTCATATTATCACCAAAGTCTTCGCGAGAAAGCGCAAAGAAAATATTTAAAAATGTCTGCGAATAAAACTCGTTTTTCACGCGGTTTTTTGCTACGTACTCTTGAGAAAGTTTAAGTAAATATTTATATATACAAATTCCATATTTTATTGGTTGTTTACTATGCAATTTGTTTTCGCAAACTCGCAAATTCGACATTAATTACCGAGTGTAAAGCGAAAATTGTATCGCTTAACGCGCCGATAAAGTTACATCGGGATGAATCGGAGCTTTTTGGGTTAATCAAATTTTAACACTTTGCTGGAATCGGCAATTGAAAACAAAAAGAAGATCGATATATCGATATGCGATATTATGATGTTTGCATAGACAAATCTTATTCCAGCTCAAAACGCTACTTATTGGTAGTATAGTAGTATTTATTGCTACGTACTATTGCAACACAGACATTTTTCTCTCATTAAAAAATAATTATCAATAAAGACCGAATATCGCATATCGTATGACACGGCGTGCGAGTAAACTGCGGATGTTTACGAAATAACAGGGAACTTGTCTCTGACCGATATTTTCAACAATTTGTGTGTTACGTAGTAAATAATCGATATAACCAGTGATTTTAGGTCGACAAAACACATCGAAGACACGCGGTTTCGAAATTAATACAGTCACTTACACATTTCGACGTTCGTGAGATCATCTAACGAATAACGCAGCGTCACTCGTCCTGATTGCATCAAAACGAGCGTTTGACGATAACCGACTTTAACAAACTGGCGTTGCCGCTCGTCCGTCAATCTAAATAACTTCGAGGACCGTTATGAGAGACACGAAAACTTAACGCTGCCCCGACCGGTCAATTTGACTCGATCAATTCAAACTTCGGTCCGACGTATGCAATAAATATAAAGAGGATCGGATTTGATTCATCGGAATGTTCTAGACTTGCGCTCTTTGCAGAATTCCTTTTGGTAACGAATATATCGCACGCGCTATCGCACACTAGCGCTAATTAGCGCCACGCGAAATCATCGCGGAGTTTTGTTGCACATTTTTGATTATCCGACACAGACGTTAAAGAAGCAAATACATTCGGTACTGCCTCCGTTATCGCACGCTTGCACTGATAAGTTTCTCCGAATTGTGTTATTGCAGCGCGCGAGACTCTTATACTGTGACTTATAGTTTTGTTGTTTTTTATTTACACGTATCACACAAACTTGCGCGAATTTTTACTCCAGAATCTTTTCACTGACAAACTATTGAGTGACGTCTTATCTCTTGTCACAACGTAACACTCTCGAAAGTTCCATGATTTTGCGCGTTGTTCGCTACCGGAATGATAACTTCTCACCGTTGTTTTTCGCGAAACAAACGCGTTGCACCGCGGCTCGATGCGAACTGCGGTTTCGCGCAGACGGCTCGCAAAGGCTGCCCGCTGCATTCGCTTGCGTCGGTGGGGAAGGTCGGATATATACGGAAATTCGCATGTGTGTGCACATGTGCATATGTGCATGCTCGCTTCGTAAACGCCGACCGAGATTCGCGCCTGCATACCGACCGACTCGGCGCGCCGCGCCGATTGGACGATCGCCAAGGGTAGGGGGCCGGATCCGATCGGTCATCCCCTTGCACATCCTATGCAGCCGCGAACTTGTTCTACTCGCCGGCTCAAGTGGTGGCATGCGAATGCAACGCGACCGGCCCTTTCGCGCGAGGAGTCGCGGCTCGCGCTTGGTCGGACGCGATCGACAAAGCGATAATTAGACCAAACGATACGTTCGATCAATTTCCTTGTTGCGATATTAATTGTGTAACACCTAAAAGCTATTATACAAAAATCACGTCGTGAAATTTCCCCCCCCTTATATAGTTTTTTAGTTTAGAAGTCAAATTGTGTGTGAATAAATATCCTAAAAAATTAGTGTTGCCAGTTTTTTAATAAAAAAGAAATTTGCATAGCGTGAAATTTCGCCCATGATAGCTATTGAGGGTTAAACAATTTGGTCTACGCCGCTTAAATTAAAGTTACCTGCGTAATTTTTATCGTTATTATCTTATTTCACTTCTACACATAATGTAACAGTGATATCATAAATGTTACTTCACATTTTTTTTACCTTCAGTGATAAGTAGAATACAGTATGTAGCGTTTTGAATCCGATTAGCATCTAATTAACATTTTCTTGCGAGCTTATTCAAGAATAGTTTCGCCGATTCGTTAAAAAAAAAGCAACTCAAGAATATCGTTTGAATATAAGCGTACGAAAGTGGAGGCAATGTTATAACACGACAACTCATCGGCGCGTATGAACGTTGGACGCTCGAATACCACGTGGCGCTTATATCGTAAAACAAAAAAAAGAAATGAATATCAAATTAATTTAAATCGCTGCGTTACTCAAAAATCATTAAATCCATTATCGTAGATTTATGTGGCCAGTGGCGCTTTTAATTGCAACATGTCAACACTCGTGGCCGAGAACGACGTTCTAATCAAACGAATAACGGTGCGGACCTTCAAGTCTTTGTCAGCTGCGTTTGAGGACCGACACGAGTGATGTCGAAAAAGTGAAAGTCCAAATGTGGTTGTTTACTTCGCGCCGAAAGGCACGAAGAAACTCTCACGTCGCTTTAATTTCGACTCGATACGCACACCGGATCGAAACACAGCGCGTGTCCGCTTTTCCACTTAGTTATTATGCATCAGTGTTTCGAAAAATGCATTCAGTAGATTCAGTAGGTTTTTGTTACGCGTCAATTTACGAAAGCATCGACCTTCTTTTTGCATAAGTGAGATCGTGAAGTCAAGGCCTTCACGAATAGTCAACAAGTTTCTTTGGTTTTTATTTCGTTTATCGACGTCTGACTATCGTCAAGTATTCTATTCTTGTAACGATTGAACAACCGTGGACAATAGAACTACTTTGTCAAATCATATGATAATTATTTGTCAAAATAGTTTATCATTGAACAGGAACTGCGATCAAACAATGGAGAATATTTTTGAAAGTGCGTTATTTCGAAATTTAAAAACTACAACAATAAAACTATAAATCAAAATAAAGCAAGTGCCGAAGAGTATTTTTGGATATACGCTTCAGGCTGAATTGAGAGACTGAAAGAATTGAAAAAGATTTATTTCGTCAAGCAATTTATTTGAAAATCCCAAAAGGATTATACAAATAAGTCGCGCACAGAGTAAAAAATATTTTTGCATATTAAAAACTTACCCTCGCAAAACAGGGTGACATCGGTGAGACTCTCGTTTTTGAATAAGTTCGAGAACGCCGTTGCCAGATTGCTGCCGAAACTGTTCCACTTGAGGCAGAACTGGTGCTGATGAGAGTCCATGATGCCACCCTTGGATTCGACTCCGTGACCTTCACCGCCCCTCTCGCAGCTATCTTCCAATGGATATTTACCTTCTTGATCGCGTTCGTGCCCAATTGCTTGTCCAGCTGTGCAGAAATATCTCGATTGTCAATCGATCTTTTGCTAAGACAGAAAATAGGGTAAAACATCTAAAGATTGATAATTTAAACTTGTTAATTTTTTGTTTTCAAGAGTTTCTACTACGACCACTGGAGGGATGCTAACTACAAGTTCAGTTACTCTATATTCGTGAACATTAAAAGATCATCAACGAGAAGAAAGATGAAGAATAGTGAATTATATATGAAGTTAAATTACACATTTATTTGGTTTCAGTATAAATTTCCAAGAATCATGCAAAAATCTCATTACTTGATTTGCTTACGCACTCAATAAAACTTTACGCGAAAAACGGCTCCGTGAATGAACGATCTACAAAGAAATAATCAAATTCACACTACCGTGACTCCGACTAGTCACACCAGCCTGAATGTTGAATGTTGATAACCCCCGAGATACGAGACATCAGATACGTCACAAATACACAAGCGTACCTCTCTTTTGATTCACTGGCTCCGTACGTAATATGTTTATCGTGACGGAAGAACGAATGCCGGACGGCGCCGCAGCCGCTGAGAGCCGCGAAAAGTGCCGCTGATGAGAATCGAACGAGCTTCGGAATGCAACTCCGAACAAAAATTTTGCGCGCCACACCGGCCCTGTAATCGCATTCACGAACCGCAATCGCACAATGCCGTCCGCGCCATGTCAAAAGTTCCGTCGCATTTCCGTGACATCCGCGATAAAAAAAACGCCCAGCGTAAGAAAGGCCCAGAGGCGTGTCAACGAGCGCACTACCGCGAACGGTACCAAAAGTGCCGCGGTGACTTCATTCGGTGTCAACAGCGTAATTTAGCGAGCAAGCATCCGCTACACCGAAACGCACTCTTCCTCTTTCTTTCTCTTTTTTTTTCGCAATTTTTCAGTTCCGCGTTTTCTGTTTTTGTGCACCGGAGTTACTGGCAATCAGTTCGGCACCACGCGCACGTGTTTTGCGCGCGGCGCATGATCCGCGTGTAGTCGTATATATATGTACATATATATATATATGTATATATATGTATATATATATGTATGTATTCACTCTGCGTGATTGTTTCCACACCAATCGACTCCGAACTAATCGGCTAATATGTCACTACGGAGAGTGCGTAAG
>QVNV01027003.1:0-13076 GCA_014825455.1 Pseudomyrmex pallidus | reverse complement strand
TTAACGAGCATATGTAATTAAAATAAATGAGCTTTCCGTTCGCCGGCCATTTCTGCGTTCGAAACCATTCGGAAATCCTAACAAATTGATTGGTCTTCGATAATCCTCGCCCTCCGTTCTCTGAGGTATATTATTCCGAAACTCATATAGATTGCCGGAAATCAGAAAAAGTAAAAAGAGTGTATAACTCTCGCTCAGAATTCAAATTATTACGTTGACACGCTTATTATTCTCAATACAATGTTTTTGTTTTTTTAAATAACACTTTACAAACTTTCTGTTATATCACATAAATAATGTTATGCGACCTGTTGCAATTATTAGCGCATTTTGTTATCAGTCTTGTGCAGTTTTAATTTAAATAACAATGCATATAATTATTCCTTTTTTTCCTTCGTGCGCCGTGTTTTCTTGCCTCGTCGACTCGTACACGGAGTTGATTCTGTTTCTATATTTGATTGCACGGCGTGCAGTTAATTGCATTCACGCTTCCGTGCCATTGAATCCTTAACGAATGTTTCAATCGAGCCGCGATACATCCCTATAGCAGCGTTTCGTTATTTCATAACGAATATAATGAATTTACCAAAAATGTCTGCAGCTTTAATTTCTGATTTGTGTTGCCAGAGCCTGAGTGGGCACTATCTACGTTAAAACATTTAAACCGAGAATATCAAGAGCCTTGCTCGGCGAGGCTTGCGGCAATTAACGTTAAATTGCATTGAGCTTATCGCTCTCAGATTTTATGGTTAAATTAGTAGACAAATGTTTGGTTTGTTTCTATTTATCTTTTTATAAGACAGTTGAAGTTTTATAATAAATTAAATACAAACATTTCTATAAACATTTTTTAATATTCCGAAAAATTATAAGTTGCAAAAAATGTTTCGTAATAAATATAATTCTTATCGTACAACACGGAAGTAGTTTTGATAGATTTGGAATTGCTGCATGTTATAAGAACAATAATGTTCGTTCGTGCTTAAAATAAAAGGTGTAATCAAGCAGAAAGCTTCTCAAGCGCGAAGGATATTCCAAGTTTCACGCTGGCACTTTCCCGAACTTGTATCCCGTTCGTCCTGGAACGATAGTAAGTTAGTAACAGGTTAAATGGACAACGCGAATGGAGCGATCTATTTTGAGGAAGCGGCTTTGAGAGAGAAAAAGAGAGAGAACGAACCTCTCGCTCTCGATTCCGAATCGCATAACAATACTTTACGAGACGGCAGTGTCCGCGTGCCATTGCTGAAAAATCTTTTCCATCTTCGGATTAACGTTTCACTTCTCTCGACTATTTTCGAAATTTCTCGACTTTTTAAATCGCGTAAAGTATATTTAAAATAACAATACAAATTTAAACACTGCGTTAAGATTAAAACTGCAACAAAAGATTAAAATTGCACAATGCGTTGTAAGCTAGTCTGTCGATTTTCCACTTACGTGAATTGACAATGGCACCGGCACGTAACGCGTTTGAAATACAGAAGAAACGCAGGTCCGGTCGCTCGAGCAATCCTATTCGCTACACCCGAGTTTGTAATTTGCTGTCCGTTTTGCAATTCCCAATCCTTCTCATAAGTGTCCAGTTAAACAATTCCATGATGTACTTGGTATAGCATTGTTGTTCACTTTGATTGTTTCGGCCCCTCCTGTCTATTACAATTCCCGGAGGCAACAAATTTTGAATTTATCAAAATGTAAAGTGAGAGCCAAGTGTCTGAGAAGATATCAAAACGCGCAAAAAAATTTGACACGTTTGTAAAATATTTTCTCTCTCTCTTTCTTTCTCAATCTTTATTTTTTTTAAAATTCATTCGACATTTGCCCTATCGTTTAGTTTTGGCACAGACGCGCTGTCAAAACGATAATTTTCTCGCGTGTCCAGTAAATACGCTTACATGTAAACATATATGCGTTTACATGTTTAACATTTCAGCATATATCGAGTATGTTCCGTTTCTGACAACAGATCCCGGAATTTCCTCGTTCCTACGGCGAAACTATCCTTAGTGCGGTATTTCCATGGCAGCTAGCAAGCTATGCATATATAGATGTGTATCTGCACTTATATGGGGTGTCTCGGTTCTAACGCATCTATCCGCTTTCTCTTTAATCGCATTATTTCCGACAATAGCAAAAACATTTGTGTAGAATAATGTTAAAATATGTGTTTAAAAATCTTTTTTTTCTTGGTTTACTTTTCTACTGTAATTTATATACAGATAAAAGTGAATATATATATATATTACGTGCTACCCTGTGTGTCAAATGGTATTAGCAGTCATAACCATAGTGATATGTATATCCGAAACACAAGACAGAAACTATACAGGCGAATGAACAAGCGTAGATATTTGCAAGCACTCAGAAATGAAGAGCGCGGGGAATATTTTTATTCAACCGTATCTTCTTCCAAACAATTTTGCTTCATCTCCATAATGCAATTTATTATTTTAATACTATCCTCAATATAGCAAATGACATAAAACAAACAAAGATATATTGTTTCGTTATTTGTTTCTCTCTCAGACAGAGTCGAGAACTTGATTGACGAGTAAACAATTGTAATATATTCGCTGCGGAATCGATGACATGTAATTAGCGTTTATTTTTGTAACACGTCCGGTTGTCAAGTGGAAAATTCACGGACGTTAAAACTCGACCGGCCAATTAGCGCGCATAAATTCAGAGCTACTCTCTCTCTCTTTCTCTTTCGCTAACGATAACAACGGTGAACATTTCGCAGCGCGCGAAATTTTGCCGACGTCCACGACGGCTCGTGTGCAAGTACTTACAAAAAGAACCGCTCTGATTAATCACGTGGATGGTTATCTCCATTCGTTATTTCCCTATATACGCGCGCGTAATATCCCATTCAAACGATACGCAGAGAGAAGCCAAGTTTATAACCGCGATAAATCCAATGTACGTTTGCGAGCGGCCGTCGAAACGGGCGGAATAATCAATTACCGCAGGATCATTAATTAACTCGCAAAAGTGCAACGGGTTCGACGGGCAAGAGTGGAACGTTTGCGAGGGGGAGGTAGAATACGAGGGAAAAGGAAAGGGTTGATCATTCACATACATTGCAATTTTGCTGAACCGCGCAACCGGTGATCCTCCCGTTCTTTTTCTTGCCTCCTTTTTTCTTGTTGTTTATTCTATTTTTCCTTTTTTTTTTCAATTTCCCTGTACAACAGACGTGTTCCCCGGCCTCTCGGTCAACAACGACCAATGAAAACCGTTTCATTATGCTCGTATTTCGGTCGGCCGTGTAGCTCCGGCTGACCAGCCAATTTATCGCGTTTGTTTGCACTCGCGTCCCGGTGATTTTGCCGGACGCGGGAAATCCGCGGGAAATCATCGGTAAATATACGCCGACACATAACCAGGCACAACACACTTGATGTTTCTACATAATATTGTTTAAGGGATTTGCGTAACTACCGGCGGACTACGGTTATGGTTAACGAGTTGGTCGTTGTCGATCGCGTTTTGCCAGAGCGCGTAAGGCAAATTTCCGGAAAGCTAGAGATCAACCTCGTATGTACAATAGTTTGACTAGTAGTAGAATAAACGCAAAGAGTAAACGACACAGTAAAAATTAAACTTCTTTGAAACTTCATGAGAATTTTATATAAATATTGAAATATTTACATATATACAATTATATTGCTACATCACTTTAGAAAAAAAAAGATACACAACAAAAAACACACATTTTGTTTGACATATGATCGGATAGTTTTTATTTTGATAGATTTGTAATTTTCTTCGATAATATCTTCAAAGATGTCAGTCACAAGAAAATGCATTAGACGTGTTTGCCTTTTCATGGCATCCATTTTATGGCTTTTACGGACACCACTGTTCGCCCGGCATTGTTGTGATCGATCACCATTTTCGGGACAATGCCCTTTTCCCCGATGTATCGGTTTAACGAAGAAACTTTCGGCAAAAACATCGGTTTCCGGAGAACCGGTATTGTTGCCTTGAAATGCAATCGTACTATTGAGATCTATGATTGCTTCCTGTGAGGAGATACTCTCTCCTTCTCTTTTTCTCTCTATTTCTTCTTGCTATATCTTCTGATCAAATATTATACATGTCTTTTACTCTCTCCCTCTTTCTCTCGACGGTCTGTAATTGTGATATCGCGACGTCTGTTACACATGTAAGCGAGTGTCCGCTACGTATATACATGCGCAAAGATAATTTATAATTACTCGCATCCAATCTCGCGCCGTGTCTCAATTTGCCACTCGAATTTCTTATTCAAACGTCCAATAAAGATGATTGCAAGAGTGATCGCTTGCTTTTTACGATCGCTGTGTTGCCGCATTTTATTTTTCACCCTTACTCTATTAGGTCTCTAATATTGCACAGAGACAATTGTTTGTACTATGTATATACAGTAGACTCTCGCTATAGATCCGCTTTCCCCTTGACATTTTTACGCACACATAAGTCACTATTCTATCATATCTGCTTTTAATTGCTGAGAGAAAAAGATACGACAAGTTTACGTATGTATGTTTCTGTTATTTTATTAAAATGTTATCATGTTATTAATACAATTAGAAACAAAAAGAAGATCGATATATCGATATGCGATATTATGATGTTTGCATAGACAAATCTCATTCCTGCTTAAAACGCTACTTAGTATAGTAGTACTACGTATTGCAACAAAAATGCTCACGCGGAGTCGTGGAGATTGGCGACTTCACTCTGCCGCTCCCCATCACGCTCAATAGTCTCGTGCATCGTGTCTGGTCGTGTCTGATCGAAGCATGGAGAGGGCCTTCGCTATAGATCCGTTTCTGAAAACTTTCCTGCAGAGGATCTATAGCGAGAGTCTACTGTATATTGTATAAATGCGTTTGATATTCTTTGCGTAGAGTGAGATATTTTTGTGGATGATAGAAATATATATGAAAACAGAATTGGTGTAAAGTGTCGTTCTTTTACTGTGTATCGAAATCCTGCTTCACCATTCTATGGAAAGTGTTTGAACGTGACTATAATTTTCAAAATCCTCTCCAGCGTGTGTGTGACGATTTTATATAGTTTCTGTATCTTCTTTCGTGAATACCAAAATTTCTACTTCGACATTCCGCGCGAGCGCTATTGGTTCTTTTTGATACATTTGCGTGTCGAAATATCGTTTTATGTTTTTTTTTTAATTTACAGCTTTTGTTACACCTACAAGAATTAGAGATAGGAAAGAGAAAGAGAGAAAAGAAAATCATTGATAAAACTATTTTAAATCTAAAGTCTCGTAAATGATAATGCGCCAATATATGTTATGTGCTCTAACTGCTAGATGCCATTTAACACATAGATCCGATAGTTAACCAACATCGATTGGCGTTGGCGCGATTTAAGCGAACCGTTTGTTTCCTTTGTTTGTTTGAATTGTCGACTGCGTTGGTCGTTGCGTTTGCAATATCTTGTACACACATTGTCGTCAATACCCCCTAGGAAATCTCCATTAGTTTGTTTAAGGTTTAGCTTGCTCACAACGCGCTTTCACACTTTGCTTTATTCGATTTCTCTGTGCTTGTGATATCCGAGAAGATAATAAAATATCTATACCTTTTTCTCGATTATCACGTCGTCCGCATATCGTCAATATATTAATATTAATTGATTGATTGATGTCAATATATTAATTGATCAGCGTCTTTTTAGTCACATCTAATTTCAATAAACTGCTAAAAGTGCGTCTTAAAATTTTTCAGATTTACATAAACAATAGATTAATTCGATATGCGTATTCTCCAATTGCGTAGCCTTATTACTTGTCGCACACGCAGCTGAGGATATACAACTTCCCTTTTTTATCGTTTGTATTGGCAATTCCAAGCAAAGGTGTATCTACGTGCATACGGAATGCTCACATAAGCAATGAGCACTCAGTCTAGGTTGAAATTTGTTGCGGCTTTAATACGATCGTATTTCTCGGCGTTCTCGCGTTTCTGCATATAATGCGGGGAGAAGGCAGGGAGGAAGAGAAAGGGTGAGAATTCGATGAGGAAAGCTCGTGTCTCGTTCGCTGTGCGTTCGAGACGATGTAGCTCGGGAATGCGCTCCACAGAGAGAGGAGCTCTCAGACACAGAGCATTATCTTTACCCTGAAGAGAAGACGCTGAAATTCGGTAGTTAAATACTCCGAGTCTTTCCAGCTCCTTCCATCTTCACCTCTCTCTCTCTCTCTCTCTTCTATTTCGTTAGGTGGCACAAAACGTGTTTGGTCGCGGAACAATGCGTTAATGTAAACGGCTTAATTCGCATGACGAATATTATTCGTCTTAATTACGAGACTTATGCCGCGTTACTCACTCACCTTCCTTTTCCTCTTGTTTCCTTTGTCCTTGTCTTTTCACACCATATAACTTTTAGCTATGTGCAATTTCTTTCACTACAGAACTTTTTTTACAGTGTTGTTTTTGTGAAAACCAAATAAGTGTCAGTTTCTCGGTAGGCTCATAAAATGACAAATAGTTAGGGAATCTCTCGCGCTAAACAGAAATTTATATGTACATATATAATTTGGTTTTTGGTGCTTCTCTTCATTCATACGCGCGCGCGCGAAGCAAACATCTGATGCTTATTCAAATCTTATTTCTGCTTTTAAGTGTTATTTACTCATGTCTGTGCAATAATTTAGTTTGCCTCGGCATGACTCGGGCTTCATTGCTCGCTCGCGCGCGGGTTTGAGGCACCAATGCGTTGATGGTAAAGTTTCGAATGGTATCACCCTCGGTGGTTGCCATTGGTTGTCCGCATCCACCGAGGAACTTCGATTATTCCCAACTTTGTCCGAGCGATGCTCGGCCGATCCATCTCGACGTGCTATCGACATAAATTAGTAGATAGAGAGAAACATTTTAAGATATCACAGTCACCGATGTCTACTCTTTGCTGTCCTGTTCTTTTTCCCTTGTCTTTTGTCTGTTTTATCTTGGATGTCAGGGTGTAAATCGTACCCGAGTGTTTACGTCGGTATAAATCGGAAAAACGCATCCTCGGTAAAAAGAAGATTTCGTCGGTTATTCTTCAAAGTGTGTCACATGTATAATGTATTATTACGATAAATAGTACCCCAAGTTTTTTAAAGAATAATAAAAATTGTTTTATGTGATTATTAAAACAGAACAAAAATTGCAGAAAAATTACTTTATAACATACTTCTGTACATAAGTGAATACGTATGTGTACATATTTTATGATATAAATAAAATTGAAGTTAGAGACAAATAAGAGTTTGATAGTTTCTCAAACAGTAAGTAATGTGAGTATTTGTAAAAGTTACATAAGAATGGAAGACATTTGCAGCATTTCGCGAAGTGGAAAAACGTTCAAGGGAATTGTTGTAAACACATAGATATACCCGAGCCAATAGCGACCGAATCGATCTTCCCTTTACATCGCGGCGAAACTTTCGACAAAAATGACATTGCGTATTTTTCACGAAAGACAAATTTATTTTTTTAGCGTATCGGAATAATTAGATAAATCAAGTAAAAAATTTAACCGAGCCTCACAGCATTTGTTGAAAGTTGCAAATTGGGAGATTGTTTTTGGCAAAATGTTACTGAAAGATTGAATTGCGCCATCGTTAATTTGTTTTCAGCAACATTTATATAAATTTTGTATATTGCTGCTTATCAATATTTCTCATTCTAGAAACAAATTAAAATCCGAAACTCGTTACATACCCAGTAAATGTTTATAATTTTTGTGACTTCCAGAGAACTTATTTTATTTTCTAAATTAGTCACAGAGAATTGTAATAAAATTTTTTTGTAATTAAACGCAATATAATGATGTATGTACGTATGAGATATTTAGAAGTATTGTGTAACAAAGTATAAACAATTTGTCGGATTTGCCGTTTAATGAACTCAGCTGCGTCTATGATGCAAGAGTAATCTAAAATTATTGCAACGTGCTCTTCGTACGCTATTATCATCATACAGTTATCAGACGCCATGTGCCGTTCGATGATCACTTTAGTATCATGCGATAGCGGGGTGGAGGTTTAATGCTGCGTAAGATCGCCTCTTGCTGCTTAAAGCCCACGTATCACCACGTGCATGTGTACCGAACGTGACGCAAACAAGATCAACGTGTAATCGGTTGTCAGACATTTGTATGCGTGACACGACGAAATCGCGCATGAAGTCCAGATTATATTCCGCACCCCCGAGATAACTCTCAAGTTGGATATCAACTGATCGGCCAATATAGGAGCGTCGAGCGTAATTGCTAACGCAACATATATAGTGCTGCTACCGTTAACTAATTGCCTCGTATGATTCGTATGTCAGTCGTAAATAATTGTAAATGTAAGCGGACTGGATATTAGGTACTCACATAAGTATATGTCACATTGTACAGTTTACAACACAGCTTTTCATAATTCATTCTTTTTAATGTTATTAATTCTCTATTTTTTTTTACAATTTAATTTGTTCTGATAAATGTAAAAAATAAATACAAGTGCAAATAGTATTTTGTATTACAAGGCGAGTTATTAATAATAACAAAAATAAGTCAGATAACAGCACGGTAACAGATATCATATATTAAGCGCACACATATCTTCTAACATAATTGTGTGCGCGAAAGGTAAAGGAAGATATTTTCTTCCGCAGGAAACAAACTGCGGGAGCATAGAGACGGTTCTTCTAAATGCACGGGACCAAAATTAACTCGGGAATACTCAGGAGAATATAGGCGCGGAAAGCCATTTTGTTTTCCGACGTTGCACGCGAATACGAAGCGCCCGCGCCGTCCGCGTGAATTGCGAGCGCGCAGACGATACCTTCCACGCCGGGCCGCGGGATTCTCCTTTCCGCATAGCGCTAACTGGGACTGCATTAAAGTTTATCCCCGGTTCTTTCTTATCATAATCGCATTTGTGGATAATGGGGCGGGGATAATTTGTTATCGCGGAATGTCATGGAGCAGAAACTTTCTAAATTACTTCGTTCTTCGAAAACTTTTCTTCTCCGGCCGCTTTTCTTTCTCTCTTTCCCTTTCCATGTTTCTCTCTCTCTCTCTTTTTCCCGTCTGTCTTTGCTCGTTTGTCTGTCGTTCCTTCTTCGTTACCCTAAACTCCTTTTCATCCCTCCGTTTTGCTGTCCGACTGCGCGAGCGTAAGAAAAATATGAGCACAGTTGAACATTCGCGTATGGAACGTGCATGGTTATTTTTCTGACCATTACTTTCGCTCGTTTTTGCCGTCGACTGTATTCTCCTCGATCCCTCGCCAAGTGCCACCCTTACATCTTCTCCCGAAGAGCCGGTTAGAGGAACGCGCGCACTCGATTCGGATACACCATGTTCTCAATGTTTCGTGATACACATTGCAAGATACTTGTTTACGTCGGCTGGCGTTTCACTCGGATACACATTCTAGTCGTAAATAGGTACAATATTTCAGCGTACGCATCCTCCGTTGGAAATATTTCGCCCGAGCGAAAGTTGAGCGAAACTGCGCTTCTTTTGATCATTTTTGTTACTGTACGAATCCGAATTAACTACGAAATTGTGCGTTCGAAAACATTTCGAAAAATCCTGAAGAAGATACGAAATCTTCTTCGAGCAACGTCTGCCTTGACGTATCTCACGGACGTACGTGATCACGAAGATTTCGTCCGTGTATAAAACTTTCTATTCTTCGTTATACACATGTATATATATATATGTAGTGTATAAAAAAGTAGGAGGAGAGAGACAGGAAAAGGAAGAAGAATGTGCGGGCGTTGCGGAAAAGGTCGCCGAAAACTATAAAATATAATTCTGGTTTGCGCGTCACGTACTTTGCCATGGCCGGCGATGCATTCCGACAGGTACGTGCTGCAGAACTTCGAGAGCGCAACATTGTTTCCAGGATTATCGGCGGGCAGGAAAAAGCGCGACGACGTTATCCGGTACTGTTCGATACGCGATCAGTCATCCGTGAGCGTCGCGATTTCGCGTGGCTGGTATGACGAGACCGTTGCTATACTGCAAAGAACGCTTCGGGACATTCGGATTTTCATATCAACGTGTTTCCAAAGCATATCAAGCGGTTGATTAAAATCACCGTTTAATGGTAATCTGAATTTTTCAGACATATATCGCGTTGATGTTTGTTTTAGCGCGACCGTTGTTATTTTTTGCAAATCAAAACAATTTATAATGAGTTTCTTTGTATAGTCTTGTCCATATGAGAGCATGTAACTAATTTGTTTCACATAAATGTTTAAATTTTGTAAAAAAAAAAACACATAGGAAACATCATTGCGCATTAATGAGTCTTTTATTTCACAATATATATATAGACACAATTAAACAACATTTTAAATGAAACGTCATTTAAAGTGAATTTTGGTGCGGTAAATATATATGGTAAAAGCTTGCTGTACTAAATATACAATAACAAGCATAAATATACTACATGCGTCGTTAGGATTGTGTATCACAGAAAACGGTGTGTGGTTTATATCCGAAATTTCGCGTAACGAGCAGACAGCGTGAGAAAACGCGATTCATAGACGGATTGAATTGCCGGAATTTTCCAGTTTTGTGTTTCTTTTTATGCGTAACCAAACACTGTGTGACACAAAACTTTTCGAGAATTCTGGAGTTATTTCCCAAACAATGTAGTTTGATACCTCAAATGCTTTCTACAAAGAATAGTTCTGAACGTTTTATTGAACATTATTTTCTAAATCTTGTACAATACGTTAGAATAATTATAATTCTATTACTGTATATTTAATATAAAGTACATAATTTTAATTTATTTAATAAGTTTTGATATTTGTGTGCATGGTTTCTGCGGTTTTTTTATTCTTAATCAATAAAATGATACGTTGTCTTATGTTTCATTTTTCTATTTTTTGGTTGAAAACAGTATCGATATATTTACGAAACAATATAATTCTTCCTCGTCATGATGTTAATGGCAACCGCGTTACGGCATAATTGGAGTGAAAGGAAGCAAGCAACAATCGCAATATTGTTGACCGATTTCTCTTCCCCTCTGCAAAATGTGATCCAATTACGCTGCGTATTTTGCGAAATAAAAGAATGATTTACGCGGCAACCGACGAAAAAATGGCTTCCGAAGCATTTGCCGGAAGATTCGCTTGCTTTGTTTTGCTTCGAGCGTTTTGCGGGATTCAATGATTTATTTTTACCAACGAAGAACAGAGATCTTTATCCTTTCTTGGTCTTACGGTTTTTTTCTCTTCCTTCCTTCATCGCCGATAGAAAGAAAAGTTATGTGTGCTTCGCAGTAAATTTTCTCACTTGGTAATCCGTTTATGCTGGCCACGACTGATTTATGAGATTGCTCCGCGTTCGCTACGGTACACTTTTTCCTTTCCTCTCCGTGCCTCCTTCTCTCTTTCTCATCAAATTGTTCTGTACCATTTAGTGCTTTCAATTGTAAAAGCCTTGATATGCGTGACATTAACTTGACATAAGTAATATCTCTTAAAAGATGGTATATGTTTGATAATAATAGAAATTTATTTACTTTTCAATTATAATTTACAAGAGTGCGCATGATTATATTTCTAGTTAATTAATTAAACTCAAGACGCGCGCAGAATAAATCTCGCGCTAATATTCTCTTTCACAGTATTACAATATTTAAGAGCATCGCGCAGCATCCTCAACTATTTGTCTTTGTCTTCTACAGACTAATAGACAGCAGGCGCGCAGCACGTGGCACCAGTTTGCATATCTTCTATGATCCGCGAAATCGATCGCAGTCAAGCTTTGTAGCCGCCGAACAAACGAGCAAATGAGATTCGCGATGTATATCGAGAGTGCGACCTAGTTCGTTGCCACTATCCGAGAGAACAATGCCACCGCGCCCGACACGCCGTATATCATACACGCGCCCTCTCGCGTTATGTACGTACAGGGTGTCCCAGAAGTCGAATACTTCCTGTCAACCATGGATTATTTGACAGATAACGCATTAATCTTACTTCGACAAAAGTCTGATAAAAAATGATCAGTTTTAAATACCGTGGCAATAATATTTGCGAGCGAGATTCCTACGAAAGCAAAGTTAATCTGAAATTCAAAGTTAATCGAAATTGCATTAAAAATATCTGGATTTCAATTTTTAACGCGATAAACGTTTTGCGAAGGTTTCAATAAAACAAAGACGTCTTGAGTTTTATTGATTTATTAAATAATGTGATATCCCTTTTCCTTAATATCGGTCGGCTTTGAGTCATCCTGTATGCGCACCCCATGTGTAAGAACGTGACTGCCAAGAGAGCGCAGGAGGAAAAAAGGGGATACATGATGTACGGCTTGATTTCTTAGCAACGGCGGAAAAAGGCGCGACGCTGTTCCAAGAAACAAATCGACCCGCGTCCGCGCACGCTTGTACATTTTCCGCCGTTCTGCTTTCAACCTCCTTTCGACAAGTCTCTGCCTCTCTCTTTCTCTCACACTTTCGTCGCGACGCAATCCCCCTTTAGCAACATTATTCTTCTACAGATATCTGGGGATGCAGGTACTTCAAAGAAGGTGTCACGATACGAATGCGCTCCCGCTTCGACGAGGGGATTGTGCGCCCGCGGACAAACATTGAAGACGGCGGGCAATGCGATCTCCAGGGGAATAGCGAGAGCGTGAAATGTATATTCTTTGTGTGAATTATAAAATAAGTCTTGGACGAGTCTCTTTTTTTGGAGAGACAATTTTGTATCATCGAAAAACCTTTTCGAGATTATCGCGTCATTTATTAATGCACGCCGATTCAAATAAAAATATTTTTGTGGAAACATCGTTTCGTATTTTATCGGACGTGTATAACAGTATCGTCATCAGCTACATCATTTCAGAACAACGATCTGTTTCAATTTATCAAATATATAAAGTTTATATGTGTGAAGTAAATATTTGTTATAAAATATAATAATTTATATAAAACACACAGCAAAAAATAACAATTATGCGTTGCCATTATTTTAATTGATATTCGATTAATATGACATGCGCGTTTTGACAAAAGAACTATAAAGATCAGGTATTATAGAACAATGAGATTT
>QVNV01027002.1:0-25788 GCA_014825455.1 Pseudomyrmex pallidus | reverse complement strand
CGTCTTTCGTTCGTTTCACAACATTCGGCTTCGTCTCCGAACTCAGAGATAATTTTCGCGAAGTTTCGTTCTTCGTCAGCAGCACTTCCCGCGAACCGTTCGAGGATTCGAGAACGATTTTTTCCACGGTAACCTTATCTACCGAGAAAACTCGCACGTTTCCCGCGTCCACTTCCTTCCCCTCACTCTTAAGCGTGTTCTGATTATGCCACGCGTCCGTTCCCGAAACGTTGCTACCGAGCACTTCTTCCGTCGACCCCATGCTGGTTGCTGGTACGACGTTCCTCTTTTAACGGCGCCTGAAAGAAAGTTTCATTGCGATATTCTCGATATTCTTTCATTTTTGAGAGTGAAATGTATGCTTGAAATAACGAAGAATAAACTCAACAAAAGAGAATAATTGCGTTACGTTCAAAGTCGGAGCGGAAAATAAACGACGCGGAAAACTGAGCGGGTGTTGAAAACGATACCCGGTCGTGTGTCACTTGAAATACACATTTAACACGTTTGCCTGCGGCGATGCTACGAAACGACATTGTTATCTCGCTCTAAAATTTCTCCACGCGTATCATATTGTCGCGTGACTTTGCAACAGGTAATATCTCGTGACAATTTTTTTGTTCGGGGAAAGATATCGCGTATAAACGGAGCGCTTTGTTCATTATGCACAATTAAATCGATCTATAATTCCGACGCGCCACCGTGGGCAGAGAGACACGCTCGTCGAGAGATTGTACATGAACTTGAGATAACTAGATAAGTGGCTCTGAGTAGTAGTCGCTGGAAATTTTCCCATTAGTCCACCGTGGACCCGCCGCGTCGATGTTTAACCCGGTCAAGTACGTGGTGGTAGCCATGTGCGCAGCAGCCGCGTGTTACGAATGGAGCGAGCACGTGCTGGCACGAGTCAGCTCCGCGAAATACAGTTCAAACGCGCGTATATTCCAAACACCGAAGCAGGAATATCTTTTACTTGGTTCACAGCATTTGATTCGGAACGGTCAATGTTTCTCTTTCTCTCTTTCTTTCTTTCTTCCTTCTCTCTCTTTCTCTTTCTCTTTCTCTCTTTTTCTTGAAATGAAGCGGGAGAACACGCAGAGGGCGTAAAGTCGCAAAGTGCAACGACCGTGACGAATTCGTTCAGGAACTTACAAAGCATCTAAAACGAGAATACTGCGCGCACGGCTTCGAATCCCTTTTTCTCGTAACACCGTTATGCTCTCTTCCTGTATTTCCCCTCTTGAGAGTGACGTAAGTGTTCAAGGATTTACGCGACCGAAAGCAGAACGAAAAAGTAGACAGAGAAACACGCTCGGCTTATCATCAGGTTTCCTACACAAGCGCGAGATTAATTGGGAAATATCACAACAAAAAATATCTCATAAAAATATGTATATATAACAAATATATGTATATATAAAAAAAAAAGTATTCGAGGTATAAAGGTAAGAAAGTAGAATAATAAAAATATGAAGCTATATTCTACGTAATAACAAAGATAAATGAAAAAAAAAGAAAGAATAAAAATAATAATCATTATAAATAACACAGATAAATTGTTTCACTTTATTAAAACATTACACAAAAAAATTACTTTCATTATGCAACATATATATGTGCAACGATATAAAAAAATTTAACTGTGAGTTAAAAGAAACTCAGCAATATTAACAAGAACAATGTGATACGTTTATCTCTTTATAAAAATCACTAGAGCATCCAAATTAAATAAAGTTACAATATAATACACTAAATACACGATTAAAGAATAAGAGAGAGAGAGAGAGAGAGAGACACGCATATTGAATCCATCTAATTTCGCGATTCTAATAACCGCAACACTGATTGTACAGTTTCCGAACAATGAACCACGTAATATTCATTTAACGAGTATAGCACATTAACCCAGAATCTTCTCGGCAATATCCCAAATGAACTACTTCTTGCCGCTGGTTCATTACATCTCTCCCGTTTAACAGAAAAAGGAAGGTAGCTTAATTAATCCATTATCAATATGCTTGATATCGCGCGAATTCGGCAAAAACCTCGCGCCCGATTATTTTCTCGTGTGAACGAACGCAAATGTGTGTCGCATCAACTCTCGCAGATTGAATAACAGTCATGCAATGTCACGATTGTGATTTAATAAAACGATACTCGTTCCATTCTTCGGTGTAATGTGTTATCTGTTTATTTGTGCACTTCTGACGCTTTAAATGCAAGATAAAATATATTTCTAACACAGCAAAGATAAAAAAAAATAGTCAAATTTATTACGACACACCTTCAGGTGTTGCATCTAATTCCGCGATGCGTGACATCGCGATCGAGTGTGTCACCGTTCAACGACGCACTCGGATCCGAGGCTGCGAGTGCGCAAAGCAAAGCAAAAGTTAACATTGTTAAGCGCACCGGCGCGTAATACGGACGTTTTCCGGAAAACGATTACGATCCAACCGGTCAGAATTTGAATTTTATCGCAAAACAAACCGCGAACTGTCGGCCGCGACACGCAAACAAACGCGTCGAGGAAAGCAAGACTAGACGAAATGGAGTAGAAGAAACGCAATATTCGCAGGTGAAATCAATATGCCGGTGTTGATTTACGGTATAGACGTATCGCAAAATATCTGCTACCACTGTCTGTTGATTACGTAAATAATTCGCGCACCGCTAGCGTGACGCGACATATGCACGATCGTGATGCAATTATACGGGAACACGCTCGTGCGACGACCAAGTTTTCGTCCGGTCCAGACATGTTGCACATTTCGCATATCACAAATATAATAACAAACTGCAAACTACGTCTGTACTGCATAAAATATAAAACACGTCAGGCGTTGACAATAAAACGCAATAAATAATAAGTTTAATTAAGCAAATTATAAAAAAAAATTGTACTTTTTAATATAATTTTGTTATTCTCTGGCATATTGTGTTTTATAAAAACTTTTTCTTTAGTAAAAGGAAGAGAGGACAATTTTAATTAGAAAACTATGTCGATTAAATACTAAGCGATAAGCTAGTATAAATGTTTAGGTAAGACCTCGGAGACTTCAGGATGTCGGTAATTATACATGCCCCTCTCTCTTTGGGGGAGTAATTTATTTTCTATGCCGGCGTAACTACCTACGGTATATAATGACTATATACGATGAATGCAAAAAGGCTGAAAGACGGTAGATTAGCAGATAACGATGGCGAGATAGTAATGCGAGGAATAATGCGGTAATAACGCGGAAATATCATCATCCTTTATTCGCGTCTCGTTGATCATCAGCGCAGAAATTTGAACGGTAAAATGTGACAACCGATGACCGCGATCGAAACAGAAAACGAACGGAATTGAAGAACAAAGCCGGTAATTGACAGACGAGCTTCAGTCAGCGCGGATCGCAATTCTCGCTTATAATTATCACGGTTCTCGTTATCTCATTATCGTCGTTAGACAAAGCATCGTTCGGAAACAATCGAGTGGCGATCCTTTAGAGTTCGCCAACTCTCGAGTCGTGGGATATTTTTTGATAAAGCAATCAAACGTTTTAAAAAACACAAAAAAAAAATATTGATATATTAATTCATATTTTTATCACAATTTTTCTCTTCTCAGTTTTGCGGTTTTTTATATATTTGTTTTGTTTTCGCCATTGTTTTTCTTTATTGTATAATACTCGTGAGATTTCTTTTAGTTCACGTGTAAACAAATAAATAGAGCTCGATAAGTAAATTACGAACTATTTCGCACGCATGATACGGAGCGTTATTTATTATGGTGTCATGCTCGTATTTTTTTATTACGAGACCTACACTCGGTATTTACAGGAACAAATGTGCATAGCGCGGTGGTTATCTGATGGTATGCAACGAGCGTGCGATTTCATCGCGCAAATGTGTCGACACATTTTGTACACCTAAACAAAACGAGCTGCAACGTATATGCCGCCGTCAGCGCGCGCGTATCAAGTTTAATCATGTATGTATTTAATTGTCCGTTCGATCTCCGCCGGAAAATATCGGTACATACGGATTTTGACGAAGTAAAAAGATCAAACCGGTTTGCTTCTTTCCGCGTTAAAAAAAAAAAAAAGAAACAAAAATGCATATCTTGACCGCAAGTGCTTTCCGCCGCGCCGTATTTTATAATATTTCCTGGACATTGAAGTGTTTCATGAGAATTTTATATATAAAATATTTTTTCTTCTTTCCTCTAACGATATATCGCGCGCGTCTCGATTCGCATACAGAGATAATATGCGTGTACGTAACGAGTCCGTCCGAGACTACGTGCAAGTGCAATGAGCTCCGTGCGCTAACGTGAAGACCGGCTGTCTCAAGATAACCATCGAAGACACGTCGGTTCCTTTGAACAGACAGACAACCTCGAAGTTTCCGCGACGAAGTTCGGAACACATGTTCATGGCATATGACCGGTCTATAAAACCATAAGTGCTCGTATATAAACACGCGAATATGAATGTGATATATTTCTTAAAATTAACGACCGCGTCGACATATCGAGAATTATGCGGTCGCAGCAAAATTTTTCTGCGGAATCATGTACGAAGAATAATTGCTTCGATTTTTTAAAGAGGTTCCGATCAAGATTAATTTTAACTACTTACGTCACACCAATTAAATCTAATTATTATATAGATTGATAAATGGATTAATATTGCACGCTGCGTTAACTAACATAGATTTTATAAGAACCAGAACGGCGCAGACGCTGATCGAGTCGAGAGATATAAAATCGCGAGCTCATATTTTCAGTCTCACATTTAACTATAAATCGACACGAGCCAAAGAAACAACAGACGATCCGATTAGATGCACGTGTGCCCTGATTCCGACAGCATGCGAATGTAAAGCGCATGCTGTCAGTGCAACATTTAACTGATTTAGCAGATTAACGAGCACCGTTCAATTCTTGCTAATATGATAATGAACGATTTGTTTGTGCGCGACGTCGACGTGCATCTCATCATTAAACGACTGAATCATTCCTAAATTTAATCGAATGCCATCATGTCGACGCGATTCTCAAAGAAGAGAGAATAATCGCTCGGCGAACGTAACGACCGTTCGAGACTCTATTTTAAATTGTTACGTTTGTGTTTAGCACCGGTGCACTATCGACTTATCGCCGCGATATTAGTCCTCACGAAATCCGCGATATCTTATCGAATGAGACAGGCAGAAGCGAGATAAGAACAGACATGATTTGCGCGGGTGTGAGATGTATGTACAGTTTGCAAAACGCAAACTTACAAGTTTGCATTGACCCACGTCGTACGAATTGTTTCGCGAACGAGGATCTTCGCGCGCGCGTTTTCGTGAAAAGAGATATCGTGAAAAGTGCCGTCGGAAGTGATTTCAACGAGAATAAAATCACCAAGGACGATATTCGAGCGGCGCGTCTTTCGGGAGATATTTGAAAATCAGTTGTGGCGACAAGCAAAGACGAAAGACGAAAGAGAAAACTAAAGCGAAGAGTGAACTTTTCGACGTCATTCGCAGAGACGAGAACGTAGCAACTTTCGCAAATGCAATTTTTGTCGAGAAAATGCATACATATATCTTCAAGTCCATTACCGAATGCGGAAGGAAGTGTTCGGGGACGTCGCTTCTCGTTGATTTTCTGTATTATATTCCCGGGACGACGAATTAAACACCTTATCACAAATGTCAGATGGGAAGGGAAGCTTTTATCGTCGGACACAAGCACACTGACACATTGTCACACCATAAACGTCGCGCAATTTTTCGTGGCATTTCCTCCCTCGCGCTGAAGGGGATGAAAGAGGATTTCGAACGCGAAGTGGATTTGAAACGCGTGAGCGAGTAAAGATGTTTAAATGGGACGTCCACTCCATGGAGCGGACGTTGGTCTTCCCGGTGGAGATGATACCTGGCACGCTTGATATGAGAGAAGACAAAGTGAATAAAAGTTACAGGTGGGCGGAGGGAATGAAAGGGAGGATAAAAAAAAACAGGAGAGAAGGAGAGAAAAATGGAGGGAAAAGAAAGGAATGAAGAAAGAAAAGTGAGACGAACGAGGTGCTGGCAACGATGTCTCTGTACTGACTGACGACGAGTTGTTCGTATAATGTACGTAGAGTGCGAGAAAGAGAAAACGCGGTGGGGGACTAAGAACGTGAGAAAGAGCGGGACGGAGGTATGGAATAATGAAGAGAGAGAGAATGGACGAGAGAACTGGCCGTAAACGCGAGAGCAGAGAAACGGAGCCTCCGCGGAACTCCGCTCTCTTCGTCACGCGAGCGAAGACTCGATTGTGAGCGAGTTGCGTGTTAACACTGATAACAAGTTACAGGTATACGTATGTATTTACCTATGACACATCGGCGTGTGTATCGGCGGGAAGCCGCAGTGATTCTCAATCATTGATAGATGTTTCCGTCGTCCATTCTTGTTTACGACCGGCGAAGCGGTTTGATTCGGAGCAAAAAGCTTCTCGCACATATTTGTCGAATAAAATTGAGAATTAAATTGTATTGAAAAAGCTATTTTTCCATTTTTATTATTTTCTATTTATTTGCGTCATTTTATGTTAATTTACTCTTTGAGATATCTTTTTCCGTTTAGAAAAAAATTTTTGAAATATCTTTTTTCTTTAAGCGTTCAAGAAACACGTTTAAATTTTTATTTCAAGAACGTAACAAACTAATGTTTTCTTCTCACTGTAAATTAAATTATTATCAAGATAATAAAAAAGTTACAAGAGGTTTTAATCAAATTTAATTGCTTCTCAACTCTCAGAATCGCTTTGTGATAATCATTCGCGTTATATCATCAGTACGTGCAAATACATATGTATATTTTCTGTGCTATTGTTTGTTCGGAAACGATATATCTACCGGAACTGTGTGCCAGACGAAGAGAGACCCCGATACCGCCATAATCTCTACGCCTGGGCCAAGTGAAAAAATTCCTATTAAGGTGAACAAGCAAATGGAATTTTAATTAAAGCACCTTGCGCGCGTGTGTTGCAAACTGAGAATTACCGCGAAGGTGTAGATATCGCCAGTTCGTATTATCTATAGAGCAGCGTGATTTATCTCTGATTTATGAATCCTATTCTCTACGACCGCGATTATTCTCATCTTCCTGAAAATTATATTCACTAAGACGAAAATATAATTTCTTTCACATTGCATTAATTCGTGACTATTTCACAAACTTCTTTTCTCAGCACTGTTTCGAAGTTCTAATAAAACTACTCCACATGTCTCATGAAAAAGACATATCTCAAGAAAAATTTTCACTGACCAGTGAACTTCTTTGCGTGAGAAAGTGTTTCTCGTATAGATCACATTTCTTATCGCACAACAAACAGGAATCGCGGTATTGCTTCTGTGAGATCTGTAAGCTGAAAACGATAATACATTCCAATGCCTAAACCATATAGTTAAAGAGAGATTTGAAACGTTTCCTGCGCGACGATCTTCTAGAAGATCTTCTCCGTTTCGATCGAGAGATAAATTTCTTTTTTTTTTGTTCCGGCTCCAATCAAGCGTACATTGATCGACAGCGTACTCCTGCGAGTACGCTGTTGGTACCCCCCCTGTTCAACCTTTGCGTTTTCGTATCTCTCACATCAAGCAATCTCCTCACAATGCTTTCCTGCGCCCTCACAATCTGCGGGTACCCCCCCTGTTCAACCTTTGCGTTTTCGTTTCTCTCACATCGAGCAATCTCCTCACAATGCTTTCCTGCGCCCTCACAATCCATCTCTGGATATTTACTTTGCTTTTCTTACGATATATTTTTTTTTCTTCTCGAGCGGACTAAACGTTGGCCATGCGATCATAATTTATCGATATAGAAGCGGAGCAAAATACAGTGCATTGAAATTGCAAGGTAAACGACTGCTTGCGCAAGAAACGTCGAGTACGCGGCCGGGTTTCGATACTGCAACGCCGGCGTGTTACTTCGAATGCACGAAAAAATTCAATAGCGGAACACCGAGGTCACGGAGACTTGAATTATGTATTATATGCTCTCGTCTGTACAACCATACACTATCTCAGTATAGGTAAATATTTGCATCAATCAGTACCTATACATTGCACCATCTTTTGTGCCTCTAAAGTTCAATACGTATACATGTACGTTTTATCATACGATTTATTTGTATGATGCAACTTTATACAATAAAAATATAAATATAGATTAATGTATTTGATCTATAAAAATATTTCTCTGAAAACTCTGTAAATATTGTTTTGCAAATAGTGTTGATTAGTCAATCAATTAATTTTATTTATTATTTTTCTAATAATAATAAATAGAAATTTATTTTAAGTTGTTGAAATATCATAGAAGAAATACCGAAATTACATATTTAAAAAAAAAAACTTGGCTTCGAACCTTTTTCGAATATTTTAAAAATCCAGTAAATTTATCTTACAACACCTTGTAGATTTGATTGTGCCGGTGACACAGTTCTTCAGACACAGGAAACATGAAGTACTACTACTGTCGATAAACGACAAGAATGCACAGGAGAGAGAAACGCGAGAATAGTCGGTAAGGCAGACATTGAACCAGCAAAGAATATGGACTCTTTTATCGAGTAACCGCATTGAAATCTCCAATTTCAAAGAAGAGTTCTATCATTTGTATCTAAGTCATAAAATATGTAATACAATTTATATGTTTATAAAACTGTAAACTTTCAAATTTCAAATTAAAATTTAACAAAAAATTATACATTGCATATTATATAATATGCACATGTATTTATAATAAAATAGTTTTAGATACAAAATATTAGAATAACTTTATGAGTTACATATCGTTATATAATATGTAAAATGTGAAAGTGTAGAACAATGACGGATGAAACATTTTAAATAGAAGATCGCAATTTATTATGCGTTTATCGCGCGCGTTTATTAAACAACGATACGCGTGTTCAATCAATATAAACCGCGATTACGTTATCAGTGTCGTTCTGTAATCTAATGACTAATTCAATAAGCGAACGAAATTAATAAACGACGAACAATGCCGGTTTTCTCGCTTCTGGAGACTGTTTCTTAAACATGATCCGATATAAAATCATTTCATTACGTGTATAAGATCGAAAACTATATTTTTAGCTAAATTACATAGTTATATGTTACGTAATGCTAATTGTCAATTTGTTGAATCAGCGTTTTCTGATATATGTACCTGCTTCTCAATTTTTTTTTTCTGTTTTTCTTTTTTTTTTTTTTTCATTTTTATGTTAGCAGAGATTCGCTGCTTGAAACATCAATTTGGGGTGAGACACTCATTCAGACGGGTTTGCGGGGTTCTCATTAATATTTATGAATTTAAAACACATAATTACGAGCTGAGAAAAAAAGCGTTATTGTGTACTGTGCATGTGTGCGACGAAGTGGACGCGATTTCTTGTCCGCGTTCTCTTTCTTTTTCTCGTTCGCGATGCCGAATGCGCGTCTGTATACTTATGCAAATGTTCGCCACTGTAAATTCAGAAAATCAATTCTCTCTCACGAGATTTTTATCAATCATACTTCAAAAGCGTAAAAAGAATAATGAGAGAAGATAAGTTTCTTTTCAATCACGCTAAGTGCATCGTATATGTTTCTTACTTTTTTTAAAGAATGAAGAAATCTCTGTTTTATATGGTGATACGATATAGAATATAATATCGTTATGCAATTGAGTAAGAACATGAGTTTGAAATAACAAGTTTTTCTGTTCATTTGTAGATAACTAAAAAGTAAAAATTATTACACCGACCATATGTATTCAATTGTTTATGTAACCGCTATTATAACTATTTCCGATGTTAGAAGTGGCATTGCCGTTAGTTTCTTTTGTGCACAGTTGACGTCACGCAATCGTCTCTATAGAGACGACTGCAATTAAAACTGATGAGTCGCGAGAAAAGAATATTCTCTTTGCAGCTGAAGTTCTCTAACTATGTTATTCGTGCTATTGCATTTTTTTGTATTATCGCGAGACATGAGCAAGTTTGTGATTAAAGTAAATACGTCAAAGATTGATTGTCAGATACAAGATTTAACTAGTGTTTCAAGTTAATTAAACGTCTCTAATGAATGTACGATGATAAAGAGATACATCTCTAGATACAGACTAATATGCATAACAATCACGTCCGTTATTAACTAGGTGATGAATATGCAAACATAAAACACAATACATAGCAATGGATAGGGTTTAATAATTTGTCTGTTAATGTGCCGGACAAATAATCAAAACAAGCGTAAACGTATATGGTAAATGTATCACATTGTTACAATTACGTGACACACAATTGCATTACGATCACAATACACTATTGTTTACCTGGTATTTTTGTGTTCAGAAAAAAAAGTTTTGTGAAACGCATCGCTCGATACTTAAATAAATCTGCGTTTAACAATGAATGTGACCGACGGAGTTTTTTATTTTGCTGTTTGTGTTTATATATATTTTATACAAGTTGTATTTCCTTTATAAGCAAATATTTGATTTGTTGATGTCAGTATCAAAGGGCGCTGAGATATGAATACCGGCTATTATACTCGCACGAACACGAGATGTGAAGAGAGAGAGAAAGATTCTTTTCATATAAATGCGATTTACTACGAGGAACGTATTGGAAATATTGAAGATTCAAAATCGTAGATAAAACATCTTTCTATCTGTACGCAAAAATTTTTTGTGCGTACTATTCCGATAAATTTGTTCCGAGTTCCGAAAGTTTTCAAGGGATATTGCTCGAACAGCAGTGACGTCACCGCCATTTAAATCGACTCGGAATCCCAGAATGAATGCGGAAGGGTGAAGGACAAAAATTCGAGCGAGCGAGCAAGCAAACGAACGAACGTACGGCGATTTTGCTGCCACAAAGCGCCGATTGT
This sequence comes from Pseudomyrmex pallidus, assembly GCA_014825455.1. Taxonomy (NCBI): domain Eukaryota; kingdom Metazoa; phylum Arthropoda; class Insecta; order Hymenoptera; family Formicidae; genus Pseudomyrmex; species Pseudomyrmex pallidus. The sequence continues at coordinate 14,887 of QVNV01027002.1, read as the reverse complement.
AAAGAGAGCCCCGTTACATTTGTCCGTTGTGCAAGATATGTGCACATTAGCCGCCCAATTTTGATCGGAAGGAATGCATTATCGTGGGGATCCTCCTCTCACGCCGACACAGGTTCAGATACTCTTTGTCCGCGAGTTCTGACCTGATCCAGTAGCTCACCATCTGCCGCCATCTGCCTCTGCAGAGATTTTCTCGAAAGACGTTCCAAGAAGGCCAGAAAAACGCCAGACATTGAAGAATGCGCTTCTCACCACGGACATAAGCTACGATGCATTTTTTTTCCATACAAAGAAAAAGATCGTAATTTAACAAAATCTAGGAAACAATTTTTTCCTCTTAAAAATAACCTTTCGAGAATCATGTGAGTAGCAAAAAATTGATGTTAAAAACTGATACTTTTTCATAAGCACGATATTTGTACTCAAAATTTACGGTTCAAAAAAAAGATATTTCGTCGAAATCAGAACGAATCGCAGTTTCTGAGAAGTTCACAATCGTTAAAGAACGAGGACGTTCAACGGCCGGGCAACTCGATCCCGCACCTCCCTCGCAACCTCTCCGTGACCTCGTGTCGTAGCTTCTCTCGCTCTTATGAATGAATTCGTAGACGTAAAGCGTCAGTCCCTCTCTCACATCCGCCTATTTCGGTGCAAACGCGCGCCCTTCGCTTTTCGTAGGGGGAGAAAATTATTTCTGGCAGCTGAGAGAGAGAAAGAGAGAGAGAAAAAGAAAGAAAGAGAGAAAGCAGAGCGTTCTGTTCTCTCCGCAGGAACGTCCCGGCGTGTCTCGATCTGCCGCATTCGGGTCGATTAACGATCGTTTGGAGACACATACATACAAGCGGCATCCACGCGACGCGGAAGACCACGAGGATCCTATTATGGTTCCCTGGCCTTCCGTACTCCGAATCGCTTCTCCGTTACCAGGAAGTTCTCGTAAACGCGAGAATTCTGCACAAAGAGAGCCGCAGGTAGAGCCTACACTTTATGCCGGAGATAATGGAACTATGTTCATCGCGTAATGCCAATACAATTGATCGGGATGTAAAATCACTTTCGAAGTAAAGAAACAAAAATATAAATTTACGTATATTTTTGTTCAGCAGATAATTAATATAAAATGCGAAATAACTTTGATAGATTGAATTGTGGGAAATTTAGTACAAACGCATTTTTCTCAATATTTCAAATGGTTTTCCTTGGAGCCATATAAAACGCTTATAAACTTTCAAAGTAAAAAACTCCCTGGAAAAAAGATGAGCAAGAAAAGACCTAAGTTTTCTTTAAGAAAGAAACAAAAAAAATAGCAACCGAAAAATGCACGACAAAGAGTAACAAATAGAATCTTGATCCTTCCATTTGGTTTTCTAATGGAAAAGATTCTTGGTAAATTTAGGTTGTCCGATTTACGGCGTCTCTTCTTACTGTCAGTGTTTTTCAGGAGAGCGAGTTCACTGATCGGCGTGTTCCTGCATGAATGCAACGCGCGCGTTCGCGCGTACGCGTAATGTATCTGTATATCGCGCGGTGAAACTGGACGCTGACAGCTGGAAACTGGTTTTCAGACAACTCGCGTACGCGAACGTAGTCCGCGGAGAATCGAAGATAAAGAAAGAGAGAGAGAGAGAGAGAGAGAAGCGTTATTTATTAAAGCGCTTTGAGAAAGCACGTCTCTTTAAAAATTACAAAAATAATAAAAACTATCAAATTATTTACCAAAAAAAAATGTACATGGGATGGTATCACGTTAATAGACATTAAAACAGGGAAAGAGATACGAAAAGAACAAAGAAAAACAGAAAGAAACTTCATTGCGCTTTAGATTTATATGCGCAGAAGCCGTACATTTTCACACTGATCTTGTGTAATTTTGTATAGCGTGTATATTAAAAGTTTATATTAAAATAGAAGAATGAATCCACAAAGATACACTGTGCGAGGTGAATTTAGAATAGTTACGTTATTTGAACTGAAAATGGAATTCGCTATGTGTTTTTAAACTCTCTCGCAAAAGAAAGAGAGAGAGAGAGAGAGAAATCAAGGAGTATGGTTACTGGCGTCTAAAGGCGAAACATGGGCGCAGAGATATAGGGGCACTTTTTTTGACATGTGTGTGTCTACATTAATTAGTTGTTACTTATCTCTCATGTAAAATCACTTCAATTTAGATTATGTTAAATATTTCTTCTCCTCGAAAAAATTAACAAATTTTATCTGTTTATTGTAAATTTAAAACATTAATTTTTTAAATAAATTTTAAAGTGCATTAATAATTTTGGAATATCGAAACCTTCGAGAAATAAGTATCTGCGATTTCGTTATTGTTCGTTTTCTTTACGATGACAAAGAAAACAGTTGTGTTTAAAACCAAATGTGTTTTGAACGTGTCGACTAACGTTACGCGTCGAATTTTCGCTGAGCTAAAGTCAACTCCAAGTTAACCAAACAGTCCGCAAAAGAAAGTAACTGCGAGGCAAACACGAGGCAGTTCGTTTTAACGTGCAAGCCCCGGCGTGCGTAAGCGTGAATTGAGATTCTCGTCGCGCGCGTGTGCAACGTACGTACAACTTCTCTTACTTCGGAACTGTTCATGCGTGGAGAAGCGGACAAGGGGAACAAAGAAGAGATGCAATGAAAGAGACGAAGGCGGAATACGCGAGAGTACGGGGAACAGATAAACAGGCGAGAAAGGAAGGTGACGCGTCCTGCTTTGCGGCGCAGCGAGGGCGGTGCATTTTTCTCGTTCGCGCGCGAACTCGCGCGTGTTGCGCGCTCGCGACTAAAAGGAGCACGTACGGTTAAGTTTTCCCGTGAAAAGACAATGAGTCTCCTTTATTGTCGGTCGTATTGAAGATTATTCCTGCCTTCTTGGAGAGGCGTGCCAAACGGGATTGCGACTGCAAGTTACGGATCGCCGTTAAGATTACACGCGTGCGAATTGCACTTTGTCGCGAGTCTAAACTCCTCGCGGCGCAACCGCTCGCTTTTGCATTGAGAGAGTGTGCAACGCGCGAATGACGGAAGTTTCCTAAGAGATGCTACTATGCAGATTCATCGACGATTTAAGAGTCAATAACGTCTGTCTTATAAACAAAATGTAAACTTGGAAATTGAAATGTAAAATTGTGTATGTTGCTTCTCGTGAAATATGACAGTATAAGAAAACGGCCAATATAAGATAAAACCTGATGTTTGGGTTGAAAAACTTCTTTTATCAAAAGTATACACATTTTTGTACGTAGTTGTGTACTTTTGATAAAAGAAGTTTTTCAACCCAATCATCAGGTTTTATCTTATATTGGCCGTTTTCTTAAACTGAAATATAAAAGACAATATGTGGTCTTGATGTAAAATACTCTGTAAGAATATTCAAATCAGGAATGATCATTGGATAAAAATTGAAAAACAACGCGAAGATGTAAACAAAAGAGATCAGAAACCAAGATAAGAATACAAAAGACTGTGTATGTACATAAAAAATACGCGTGGACTAGATATAATACACATTTGCAACTTAAGTTCAAAAGTCAAACGCATTTACATAAACAAGATCTCTGTGCCACGTGTCTCACAATTTTAAATTTTCTCACTCTCTTTTTCTCTCTCTTTGCAAATATGTTAAAAATTCTTATAATTTAAACACAATTGTGACTAAATCTGCAATTTTACATATACGCGCAACATTCCGTTATTACATAAAATAAAATATTTTCTGTCTGTGATTCACCATAATTTTTTGCTGAGATCGGCGTCGGCGGGAGGTGAGCGATACCGTTGCGTGTGAATAGATCCTTGCAGTCGTCTGATAATAAAAGGACGAACGTCACTACTTCTCTCGGTATGCGCACAAAATCACAGCACTTGGCACGTATTGTGTTGCGCGGCACGGAAGGAACGAATCGCACATCAATCGCGGAACTTGTTCGAGCTGTGTTCTCGAGCGGAAAAACGTCTATCGCACGGGGTTTGACCGGTAGCGTTTGCCGGAACAAACAGCGCAGACGATGGACCGACGGCGACGCAACAAGTGACAGACTCTGCGCTGCGCCTCACAGGCGCTCGTAGTTCGCGGCTGTATGCGCGCGCTCTTCGAGGGCACCACCGACCGAACTGCGCGCACTCCATTTGACTCTCGTTCTCGAGATACGAGAAATCGACTGTACTTTGAAATCCTATTTGTCTACATAACATAATAAAAAATTATCGTGACAAGAATGAAAGAAAATATAGAAATACAGATATCGAATAGAATATAAAGGGATATCGGTTGCTTTTTTATTTCAAGTTTCCTGTTCCGTAGATAACAGTTTTCTTTCTTTAATCATTCAATATATACATGATATATAATTTTTAATTTAAGTTTTTTGAAAGAAAGTTTATATCGAAATGTCATAGTGTTGATAACTACAATGTTGATAAAACAAAGTGGTTTTTGATATTCGTGATCATAATTTTGTTTTGCGCGTGATCTAATTTACAAATAACACATGTAAACACTTTATTTAATAAAATATTTTAAACATTGCAGAAAAGAATTTGTATAATTCTTTTTTGATAAAATTATTTTATTTACTTATTTTTCATACATTTTATTTGTTCCTGCATATAATAAATTTTTAAAAAAATAATTATAATATAAATAAAATTAAATATCTTTATATTTCAATTTTACACAATTTTAATTGATGTCTCATAAATAAATTCATGTGATAAACTCAAGTCACGTGCCTTGCTTAAACAGACGCACAATAGATGTCAGCACGATTCTCTTGTTGAAGCTAGTACATTGATTGTAATGAAATTAGAAATAATTCTGTATTATCGTCTTATTAAAAGACAGAAGATAGAAATTAAAGTTTTTTACTATTTTTGTAAAGACAAACTTAAATTAACCGCAAATTAACAGAGAAAAATGCACTCTAAATCGACGAAAACAAATTGAACCTGACCTAATTAAAAAAGTGAAGTGTTGCTAAATGACTTGATCGAATGAATAGATCCAAGATAAATAAATCGGGCACTTCCTGGTTTCGAGCCGCGGGCTAAACGTCGATCTGTCATATGGACAAGTCACAAATATAGAAGACTTTCTTTTTATCGATCTCGATGTGGCGCCTCGAATATTTATTTAACCCCCGCACACAATTCGATCGTGACAAGTTACAAATCAAAAGAAAATTTACGTTCTACAAACAGTAGACACTTTCTTCTTTTGCAAATATATCTATTTTTTTTTGTATGTGATTAACTTTCTATTATTTTTACTTATTAAAATTTTAATCAACACAAATCTCAAGACATTGATTTGACACATAAGAGTCAAAGAATATTTTTTAAAAATCGGTTGATTGAAGACTCGAGAAATCGAAATAACAGTCGGATTGAAATATATTGTTGCTTTTTGACATTTACGTAAGAAGCCCTCGAAGTACATCTTCAATCATTTCGAAAGTTTCTCTTCTTGACCATCTCAAACAAACTGACTAAAATATAAAGTTTTAAATAATTGCCAAAAAATGTGGGAACTAATGTCTGCAAGTGAATTACGAACGTCGGTTGTAGAGGGTCGCAGATTACTGTCGTAAGCAGAAAAAAGCTCAAAGAATTTCGCGATTTCGCGCAATCCGTACGATCTAATATATTATAGTATAATCCGATTAAGAATATAAAATTCCATTGTTTATGCGACGACGGTTAAACCAAGTTTTGTTCCAAATTACTTCTTCTCTTTCTCTCTCAGTGTTATATTTTTCAGATCTGGGCATTAAATGCGTTATCTGACGTTTTTTATGGCTGTTGATGCTATGCAATGTTTTTTTACCACAAACAAAACCGAAGAAAGACGCAGCCACAGAACAGCCAGCGACGTGGTGTCACGGCATTCTTATCTACAGGCACGAGGTAGCTGTAGGAGCCCGTGTGTCTTTACTTTCACTGTTTGCGGTCCGCGATCTAAGACACGTTGTCCCTCGCGATGACCTTCTCGTATCTGGAAGGACCATTGGAGCGGCCTGGCACGGCCGCGAATCGAGGCGGAAGTAGAACAGTGCGATAACGTGGAAATATCGGGAGCGATCGAGCGCGATCGCGCATCCCTCGCGATTCCGATCGATCTGTTTAGAGCGTCGGCTGGACAATATCTTTACCGCTTTGTTCGAATGGCAAGACCGTTGGAATTTGAATTTACATCGCGTTGGGCGAAGACGAGCCACGGATTCCAGCGTGGCATAAATTTCGTGAAACGTGTGTGTGCACGGCACCGGCAATCGAGATATTGACAAAGAGAGAGACGGTCGAACACACGGTGAAAAGGGATACGTGTTTGTGCGCGCTGGAGGGAAAACGTGGTGGAATATATACGCGCGGCGCCGATCGTCTTCTAAACCGCGAATGAAAGGGAAAGGAAGAGTTACAGGAGAAGCTGTTTTTATCTCTGTCTCTGAATGGGATTCGTCGGAGAATTCGAAAAGAAATTGAAAACAAGAAAACAGGAGAACATAAAAAAAAGAAGAGAGACTGGGTGTCTCCTTTCTCAAAAAGTTCACGGAAGATTAATTTATACTACGTATAAATGTATGCATCGTAAATTCTAGAGAGAATCACGAGAGGATATTTAATTAAAATAATTACCTAACAACGTTATGCAAAAAGCAAAAATTGAACGTAATACTTTCAAGCGAATCGTTTCTCTTATTTTACACGCGCGAATGAGTTTTAATATTGTTGGCGTCAAATAATCGGCGCGATTCCGAACATTCCTTTATTGCATTTTAGCGTAATATGTAATTCAGATGGAATAATAAAATTTAAATTCGCGCGTCCGTCAATGTGATTTGGTGATCGTTCGAAAGTGATTACACGGCGAGGAGAGAAACAGTCGTCAGTTACATCCAGAATTGCAGAATATTTATTTAAGATTTACTGCATGTATATACGTTTGCGAAATAAAATAATTCTCTTCGAAGATATCGTCACGTTTCGTTTTATCAGGTAGTGGCATCTTGTTGCCATATATGCCGACACGTATGGAAAATGTCTTCTGTAATCGATGCGGAAAGACATTTAAATTGCCCAAGACCGTTCTCCAAATCGTGACCTTTGATGTTGCCCCAGAAATGCAAAACACGAGATTCAGATTAAAATATTTTCAGCAGGAATGGCAATGCGTTATGCAAAAAGACTTAATTTCCATTAATTCGTTTTTAATTCTAAACAGCTCCAGATTTCTTGAATCCAGTTTATGAATTTTTTAAAGAAATACATATAACAATTTAAAGTAACACTTTTAAAGCAATACTTATATATCAATAGTATTTAATATTTAACTAATTTGGTTCAGTAATTATTTGTTCAATTAAAACGACATCACTACACATATATCGAATGCTTCATTCACGAGTGTTTGTTAGCAAAAAAACATCGTTAGGCAAGTATACATACAGAGAACACCGTACTGCTTTGAAGCAGACATTGATCAGGTTCAAGTGTTTTGTGTCTACAAACTTTATCAACTGTCACTTATACGTACGTGCGTAGACACGAGATCGTTTACGTAAAATAAAACAAAACAAAACAAAATAGTAGAGTACGAGACAAATCATTTATACAATCAATTACATCACTTTGCTTCTCCGCATCTCATTTGTGCGGAGAGTAGAGTATGCCAATCGATATATGACAAATATACTTTTATTAATGAATTCAGACGTAACGAGCTTGCGGAGCAAGCAGCGAGCAAGCGGAACAAACCCGCTACCTTCGCCACATTCGCGACTCGCCTTCTTGCTCTTGTGCGCGGAGTCTCTGTTATACACTACTTCGCGACATTATACACGGCGATGTGAGGGGGTGAGTGTGAGCGCATATCATTAAAGATTACCGTATTGGTATCCTGGGGGGACCACACGTACATACGGTACATCGGCGGACCCGGGCTTCGGCAACGGGTGGTTGCTGCGTCAGAGTGAGAGTGCCATATATATAGAGAGAAGGGGAAACTCGACTCGGCACTCCAAAGTACACAGCCTCCGCGATTGCAGTGGTGTGCTCTTTCGGTTGGGTTCCTGCCACCGTTGTCGTCTGATATTCATTCAAGTGGTAACAGTCGGCCGCCAGATCGGTGCTCATTTTTCGACAGAAGGAAACGTCCATCCCCGCAGGACTCGCAGATTTCCCTCTGGTCCCGTCGGCACCATGAAACTTACGTTGTTCACGTAAGTACGTCGCGTCCGCAACATTTGCGAAATTTCGTCTCGACGAGTGAACAGTTCGGTGCGAAAATAAAACTTTTATTCATCAGATTTATCGTAGAAAAACAATGTCTTTCAATTTAAAATAAATCTCGCACTAAGACACGCGAGAATTCTTCGATATCTTCACAATTTTGAGTGTGTAATCTTATATTCTCGCGTACGTTGTCTAATTAAAATAATTACGAAGCGCGGTTGCAACATATTGCTCCACGCCTTTGTTTTCTGATACTCAAGATGTTAAAAAGACAAGAGATTACCCGACGCGGGAAAAAAATTTGTGATCAAATCGTTCGTTGACGCATTGTTCTCTACCGGCTACTTTTGATCACAGATTTTATTTGATGTAGTTCTTCGGTGAACCAGTGCGAGTAATTCCAAGGTTGTACATTTGCGATTGAGAGCGCAGCATATGTGTACACACATCGTTTCAGGCTTTAATTCCTATCATTTTGTTACCTGTAATCAAAATTGCTGACGCCTGGAAATTGCGGCTGCCGAGAGTGTCGATAACTCTCGATCGCAAACATGAACCGCCATTTAAATTGATGCACGATTTAAATAATCGATACATTCGAGAGAAATAATTTAGCATAATGTTTTTGTGCAACGGTTTTGAAGATAATGTATTCCGATTGAGAAGATGAAGCACGTGCTGGGGAGAAATTATTCAATCACCACCGTCTGATTGATTAAGTTCGTATATGTACGTACTACGCTCGCGTTCGACTACATTTCGATCGGATTCATGATTCCATCGGGGCGCAAACACGTCTGCAAGCCGGGTATTAATAACGGGATGCAGAGAGGCACGTTATGCAAACGGCTGCAGTAGTTGGTTCGAATCCTTTCCTGGTTCTGACCAGGAAATTGATTAGAAAAGCCGCGGCGAGAGCGACAGCGCATAACAGCGATTATTACTTAAAATTGATTAGTGCACGCCGAGAAACCAGAAATTCGTACAAATATATATCACATATAATATATATCAAATATATGTCTCGCTGTTATTTCTTTTTTTAAACAATTACTTGACGTTATCTTATTCTAATGGCATTGTCTTTTAACATCTGTGTCGCAAATCAGCGGAGAAAAAACTAGACAGAAAGACATTTATTACGCCGAGAGGCGAGGTTCCTTAAGCACGCAATGAAAATGCATCAGATAGCAAAGAAATTTACATCACATTTATGCAGGTAAAAAAAAACCCGAAAAGATACTGAGAAATACAAAGAAGTAAGATTAAAGTGTAAGAATAAAAACTAATAGAGAGAGAAAGAGAGAAAGAAGAGAAGAGAAGAAGATAAAAAGCGCAATAAAGATTTTTTATGCAGGTAGCTACTACAAACCCACGCACAACGCTAACGACATCCTGTAGACAGAGAATAATGCGAATGCAATCATTTCTTCTGAAGGCGAAGCGCTGGCAAGTTCACTGATTTCGCATCGCGACAAAGAGAACAGATCGCGAACTCCGTCTTTTGATATGAAATTCGACGGCATGTAAATCAAGATTTTCGTGCGCCAAGAGATTACGCGAGAAAAGTGGCAGTGTGCTTATTTAATTTTCTATGTCGAATAATTATTCTCTTTTATATCGGTAAACCAATCGCTTGCACGATCGCGTTTGCACGTGACATTTTTTTCGATTTCTTTTTATCTTTCAATTGCTCGTATGATCGTGACTTTTTTTTATTTCTTTTTATCCTGAAACCAGCACAATATCTAAATTAACTATTTGGTCACGTCGACCGAGACGTGTATCGTCAATGCAAGCAGCTTTCTTAATAAAGATTTTTTTTTTTTTTTTTGATTACGTAAAAGTACGTTTATATTAGAATTCTCGATATATAAATAGCTTCTGACATAAAACAGCGATAATAACTCTGTTGTGATAATAAAGGATATAGATCAAAAGTAGGCGACAAGTTTTATTTATTATAATGACAAACACACAAATGTCAGTTTGATAATCATTTTTATTACAACGTGAAATAGACTTAGATATGTCATGGCAATTCTACGACTCATTAATAATCATGAGCCGATAAGCTAATTGCTATAGCAAATTCATGACAGCAAAATTAAAAAGAGATTGTTGTTAGTCTGAATTTTTTGGTTAATCAATTGATTATTTTCAACCAAATTATTTTTTTAATTAATTACACAAATGCACAAAAATTTTACTCCCGTTAAATTGTCGACACGACAGATAACCTTGCTAACGGTAAAAACGTGATACCGTGCGGTGACGCGCGGTGAATAATGACGGCGGCGTACGAATGTTCCGTTTCAAAGAACTCAAACAGTGTCGCACTGTCATTAGCAATGCGACGGGAATATTTAGCTAGCATGATAATTAAGCGGGAGCTAATGTTTCAGAAAAATACATTCATGGGAGACACAAATGATGAATGTGTGATGATAAGAGTTATTTTAAATCAGCATCACACAGAGAAAAACTATTCAGGTTGCAAAACGATTTTTATCGTCGGAATGTCCTTTCAGCGAAGAATTTAATTGCCATACATTCGCGAATAAAGGACTATCCATCTATCTATCTCCGATGAGGTAATCACGATTAAAATATAAAGAATCTTGCGTCAGGGGGAAAAACTGCTAAAGGCCAAACCTTCGGAGAGAAAAAGAAGTTCAAAATTGTTCAGTGTGAAAGCGAGAAAGACCATTTTAGTCGAAGATTTGCATCAGCTGCGACACTCGTGCTTGTCTTCGGGGAAAAGTCAGATAAAAGAACTTGTACTCTCTATATGACCGGACAAATATTGTTTCAGAAAGTTGGCAAATGATCATTCACCTGATTACTTGGCTGTCGATGATAAAAAGTAATAAAATAATATTCATGCTTCGAGTGAATATTTCACCAAGAATTGGCATGCACTTTCACGCAGCATCACTGCGTGTGCATCCCACGTGGTTAACACCAATCTAATCGCGTGGGCACTCATTGTGTCGTTTTAACGAATGCGGAGGTAAAGACATGAGAGTTATCCCGGACTCGACCTTGCTCATCAGTTATTATCGTTCCGCTCATTCGTAATGATTCAAAATAAAATACAAAGTGTAAAAAAATTTTTACGAAAATTTTATATTAAAATTCATGTAAAAAAAAAAATTAATATTTAACAATCTTTAAAAAAATATTATTACAATATTCCAGAAAATATTGCAACAACCTACAAAACTAAATAAGGAAATTTATATATTTTCTACTCAACCAACACGTTTCATTTTTTTTGAAAACAGACGACAATCGCGTTGCTAAATGTCGTCACTGTTCTCGTTTCGTACGTGTTCCAAATCCGCGTTTTCGCAATCGTCCTGCGCGAATATTCCTGCGGCGATCTATCGGACAAGATGACCGGAGCGTCGTGGATTCTTCAAAATTTCTCCCTCTTTCTTTCTTGACCGCGGGCCTTCGAGGTTCGGCTGGTTTTCTTGACATTTGTGAGCCGCCTCACGTATGAATGTCCCGTCGTGACGGCGCGGCCAATCCCGAGCGCCGCGCGGTGCGCGCGAATTGCACGAGAGCCGAGCAGAGAAAGTGAGTCTCGTGTACGTGAATGTCACAGGTCAAAATCCAACTGGTGTACGCGGATCTACTACGAGTGAACGCGAACGCGCGAACATGCGAGAAACGGGCGTCACGCCGAGCCGAGCCGAGCCGAGCGTATATAATAATCGCTGCAGCGTACGTCCAAGTAGGATCTTTCGTCCTCGGATACCTTTTTTTTTCGGATTCTGGCGAAAGTTGCGCTCGCGCATCCTATCTTGGCATGCATCCTGCATACAATCGCCGTGATGACACGCCGGAGACAAAAGTCCGATTTGTGCTGCTTTCCAGAGAAACTCTTTTAGAAACACTAAAGTCTAAAAACTGGAAAAGAATTTAAACAATTTTTGTTGTCATCATAAGAATAATAAAAAAATTTCGAAGTTGCACGAGATTAAAATTCATAAAAAAAAACATGTCAATTATAAATAAAGATCGCGTTGGAAGATTAATGAGACATGCAAAATGCGTCTCTCTCTCGCTTTTAAATTTCTACCGATAATCTTGCTTTCCAGCTGTTACGTTTTCAGAGAGCAGCAGCGGTCTGACTTGCATATTTCGCTGTGTCTCTTGAGTGCAACCTGTCAATAAAACGCCATAAACTCGTTTCGCGACGGTGTTAGGCTGCTTAAATTACATATTTTTTTTTAAACGCGACTATATACACGCGTAAGAGACAGCACGAATTGTTATACAAGTTTCATACAATCTTTTGGTTTGGCTTCCTCCCAGACTCGGAAAATTATTTTCTAAGAACGTGATCCGCATAAACGCGATCGCGCGCGTGTTGTAATCTGCAGCTGTCGTGCGTTTGACAAAGCGGCATCGTTCTTCCGTGTAACTCTTGTAACACCGCATCTATAACTACATAGTATGAACACCTACTTTCCTTGAAGACTTACATGTGTTTCTAACACGTGATTATTCTGTAATCATACACCGAGATATTTTACGATCTGATTTTATGATCAACAGAATCAACAGAATATCGTGGAACATAAGAAAATTAATTAAAACGCAAAAATAAATTTAAACTGTTATTTTTTGTTCAAGACAAAGTAAGTTAAAAAGCAGGCGTTAATGCGGAAATTGCTAATAACTCATAATAATTTATGTTTTTTTTTTTTACAGAATATTGGTCCTCTGTATAATTGCTGTCTGTAAATCAGCTGAAGAGGAATATGATTACGAAGAGGAGGCAGCAGCTGCACCGGTGACGCCGGCGCCAGCGCCAGCAAAGCCGGCAGGTGGTCGACTGGGAGGACTCTTGTCGCCGAGAGGACGTACCAACGTAGCAGCAGCAAATGTGGGAAAAAAGAGAGCACCGGCGGTGAATAGACAGTTTTTTGCATTACAATTTTTAAAGTAGATTTTAAAAAATATTTCAAAGTACGGTTGTGACCAATAACAAAGATCAATTCTGACAAAATTATCTTGAAAATGTATTTTTTTACACGTCTCTCTCAAATTAAATAACAAAAATATATTTATAAAATAATTTATTCTTTTTGTTTCCTAGACTCAATCAACAACGTCGAAGCCGGTGGAACAAGCACCCGAAGAGGACGAAACAGAAGGCGAAGAAGTGCTCGAAGAAAGTCAAGAAAGTCACGATGCTCCGACGACGACAACCGAATCTGCGAAAAAGCTTCGAAGTAACGGAGGCGTCAGGCCCTTCAGGTGATAAAACATCTGGCAAATACTTTATGCACGTGTATATTCCCGTAATAAACATGCGCGCAATACAATTTTAGATCAAACGAGGATCTCCTAAATGCCTTGAAAAGAAGAAGAGCTCAGACCGGCTCTAGCAGTCATTTGCGAGAATCTGCGAGCACACATTCCGCAGTAGAACACACCACAGTCAAGTCAAAGTAACGCAACAAATCGAGTGAAAATTATTTATTTCGCAAAAGATATTTTAAAACAATTTCTCTGTATTGCAAATAATATAAATAAAAAAAAAAAATCTCAGATAAGAAAGTCACTTTACGATTTCGAATAAAACGTGACTGATGGTTTGTAATATAATTGCGTAATGTATTTCAGAGCCACCACCACAAATAATCGTAGCAAGCCTAGCACAGGTGGTGAAGCGAGACCGTCAGGACGCGGCAGGTTCGGAGGAAAGGGAAGTAAGACTGTTCAAGAAGAAGTCGAGGAGACTCAGAGAGAAGAGATCCAAGTGAAACCTAAATCCAATTATCGCAGGGGTTAAGTCAACTCCAGTCTACTTTGCGTTGAGAACTACCTAAAACCTTGTTGATTTCTCAGAAATACATCAATTCGGCGAACATTTAGCGCACAAAGTCAGTCTTTTCTTTTTTTTTTTTTTTTTTTTGTCATCGCAAAGTTTATAATTGTAGCAAAACAACTTCGAATTTTTACAACAAACATCGCGGATTTTGAGCACAGTATCATACTTCCCGCGTACACAAAATCTTTCGATAACAACTAACAATAAACAATTTGGACACGATTTACATGAAGAGGTATCATGTCTTTCTCGAAGAGCGACAGCTTCGTTCACGTCTCTCGCAAAGTATCGAATACACTCTCATTACTTATCGATGAAGAAAATCGTTGGAAGTGAGATTATTGATCATTTACAATAAGTGTGTAAAATGATTAACCCGAGAAAGACAGTTTTCTTCTTCGTTACTAAATTTCGACCAATGCGTCCGTGTTGGAGATGGAAAAGTGATGTGTACATAGCAAAACACCGCCGTCCGTCAAGAGTACTTATATATATAAATAAATCAACTATTGTGTATAAATGTAAATTAATGTGACAATAAAATTTCTGGAAAGTTACGCTCTGTCTTTTCTATCCATTCTGTCTGCTTTGTGTAATGTAACTAATGGTATTATTTCAATGTGTAAAACAATATGAAAACTGAAAAGTCTGATTAAATAAAATTTAATCTAACAAGTTTGCACATGTATTAAAATAGCTTTAAAATTTTTTAAATTAATATAACTTTTAATAAAATAAAAACCGATTAAAACTCTGATCGAAACTATTCAAAAGTCTCAAAAAAGTTTTGATTTTCATACTTGAAGAATT